>JAGFNQ010002149.1:419430-642642 GCA_024364735.1 Boesenbergia rotunda | reverse complement strand
TTCCTGATACGAACTGAAATGTTAAGTTTTAGAACTTCTGAAATTTTCAAAAGAAATCTGATGAACTTTGTCGAACTTAGACATGATTTTCTGACTAAAATTGATCCCTGAACAAGAATCAAATGTCCTTATAGGTTCAACAAACACTTTGACCCATCTTAATGGAGTCAAACTCAACCATCAATCAATCAAGCAAATTCAAACAAGTTTTTACTCCAACTTCAAGTTTCTAATCAAGTTGCCTTGATTGGAATGTCCAAGTATGATCATGGAGTCATATACACATATGTTATGCAATGGTTTTCCCCATACTTGGTCACCACCGTGATTATTATCTCGTCAACTTAATTTCTCAAGTGATGCAATGAGATTTTGAGAAATTGAGTTGAACCTAACATCTCACCCCATATCTAGCAAACAAAAACATTTTGGTAACCCTTATAGTTTGTGTGAGATGTTCCCAAAGTTACCCAATTGTTCCCTAACAATTTGAAATAATCATGAAGGGTTTTGAATACAATTTGAGGATCATGAAGCGCGACACATTCCCAACTCCCGTCTTAGGAAACTAAATTCATTCTCGGGAAGTGGTTTAGTGAAAATGTCAGCTAGGTTTGACTTTGACTCTACATAAGAGAGTATGATGTTCCCCCTAGCTACATGATCTCTAATGAAGTGGTGTCTTACTTCAATATGTTTGGTCCTAGAATGATGGACCTGATTCTTGGTTAAGTTAATTGTGCTAATGTTATCACATAACACTTGCACACCCGTGTAACTCAATCCATAATCTTCTAAGGTGTGAATCATCCACAACAATTGCGATATACTCTCTCCCATGGCGATATATTCTGCCTCGGTAGTGGAAAGAGCAACACAATGTTGCTTCCGACTCGACCAACTTACTAAGGACGAACCTAAGAATTGGCAGCCCCCACTAGTGCTTTTCCGGTCCAACTTACATCCAGCGTAGTCGGAATCCGTATAGCCCATCAAATCAAAAGATTCGGTACGGGGATACCAAAGACCTACACCAATTGTGCCCTTGAGATATCTCAAAATTCGCTTAACAACAATTAGGTGTGATTCCTTGGCACAGACTTGATATCTAGCCCACATACCTACAGCAAATAGTATATCTGGTCGGCTGGCTGTGAGGTATAGCAAACTACCTATCATGCTTCGATATTGAGTTAGATCAACAGGTTTACCACTCTCATCACTGTCTAATCTTGTGTTTGTGGCCATGGGAGTGGTTACCTCTTTCGATTCACTCATATTGAATTTTCGAAGCATTTCATGTGTATACTTTGATTGATGCACATGGATACCATCGCGAGTTTGCTTGATTTCAAGTCCAAGGAAGAAAGTCAACTCTCCCACTAGACTCATTTCAAACTCACTTTCCATGTGTCCAATGAACTCATTTAAATAGCCCTTGTTGTTTGAGCCACAGATTATGTCATCGACATATACTTGGGCTACAAATATATTGTCACCATCTCTTCGTAGAAATAGTGTAGGGTCTATTTGGCCTCTAACGAAGCCCTTTTCAATCAAGAATGTCGACAACCGCTCATACCAAGCCCGGGGTGCTTGTTTAAGGCCATAGAGTGCCTTTTTGAGCTTGAACACGTGGTTTGGATATTCGGTACTCTCAAACCCCAGAGGTTGTTCGACATAGACCTCTTCTTTAATCAAACCATTTAGGAAGGCCGATTTGACATCCATTTGAAATAATTTGAAGCCACGGTGTGCTGCAAATGCAAGCATCAATCGGATGAACTCTAATCGTGCCACGGGAGCATAAGTCTCATCATAATCAAGACCTTCAACTTGACTGTAGCCCTTGGCTACCAAGCGTGCCTTGTTTCTAATGATTTCTCCCTTGTGGTTTAATTTGTTTTTGAAGACCCATTTAGTTCCAATAATGGTGGTCTTCTTAGGTCTAGGGACTAAGTCCCAGACTTGACTCCTCTCAAATTGACCTAGTTCATCTTGCATTGCAATGATCCAATCGGGATCATTTAATGCTTCATCAATTTTTCTAGGTTCAATTTCAGAAATGAGAGCAACTTCATTAGCCTCATTCCTGAAGAATGATCTAGTCCTAACCCCTTGATGGATGTCTCCAACAATTTGGTCTTGGGGATGACTAGAGGTTAATCTAGTTTGCCTTGGAGTTGGTGGTGCTTCTTGAATAGGTTCACTAGACATGAGTTCAACCTCAGGATCCTGCTGATCAGTGGGTTGTCTAGGTTCACCGTCATCGGACTCATCACCATCAACAACACTTGGAATTTCATTCAAACTAAGTCCCCTTAGTTCGAGTTGAACTCCTTCTACATTTTCTGACTGGTCAATTGATTTCGGAATTTCTTCAAAAACCACATCAGAAGACTCTTCAACTAATCTAGACTTCTTGTTATAGACTCGGTAGGCTTTACTAACGAGGGAGTACCCGACTAGTATCCCTTCATCAGCCTTTGTCGTGAACTTTCCAAGGTGATCCTTGGTGTTTAGGATGAACACCTTACAACCAAACACCCTAAGATGTTTAACCATAGGTGGTTTCCCAAACCAAAGTTCATGGGGAGTCTTTCCTAAAAACCTATGAATCAAGACTCTGTTTTGCACATAGCAGGCTGTATTTACAGCTTCAGCCCATATGTAACTCGGGAGTGAGTACTCATTAAGCATGCTTCGTGCAGCCTCTTGAAGAGCACGGTTCTTCCTCTCTACAACACCATTTTGTTGTGGTGTTCTAGGAGTAGAGAACTCATGTCTATAACCCTTGTTTTGGCAAAATTCTAAAAACCTTTGGTTTTGAAATTCACCTCCATGATCACTTCTAATTGTCTTAATTGTTAATGATTTTTCATTTTCAACTCTTCTACAAAAAGAAATGAAAATATCTAAAGTTTGGTCCTTATGTTTTAAAAAGAAAGTCCATGTATATCTAGTGAAATCATCAATGATAACAAAGCAATATCTACTTCCATTCAATAATATGATGGTACTACAATCAAATAGATCCATGTGAAGTAAATCTAATGCATTGGAAGTACTTACAGCGCTTTTACCTTTATGTGCAGATTTTGTTTGCTTACCCATTTGACACGCATCACATAATTTGTCTTTTTCATACTTGATGCTCGGTAAGCCTCGAACTAGTCCCTTGGTGGCCAACTTCCGGATGTTCTTCATGTTCACATGTGCTAGCCTCCGGTGCCAAAGTGTGGACTCTTCTTCTTTTGACATGAAGCACTTAGCAAAAGCATTAGTAACACTTTTAAATGAAACTTGATAAATATTGTCTACTCTTGCTCCTACTAGTACCGTGTCCAAGGTGTCATTTTGTCTAACTAGACATTGACTTGGTTGGAAGTCAATTGTGTAACCCGTGTCACACAATTGACTGACACTTAGGAGATTAAACTTCATCCCCTTGACTAGAAGGACATTTGAGATTCTAAGACATTCGGATATTTGAATGTCTCCTATTCCTATAACCTTAAGGCTACCATTGTTACCAAATGATACATTACCTCTACTCTTCTTGTGAAGTGTGGTAAACAATGATCTATTCCCGGTCATGTGTTTGGAGCATCCACTATCAACAAACCAAGTTGATAGATGCTCCCCCTCAATCATAACCTACACAATTCGAAAAATAGAAGTCTTAGGTACCCAAACCTTGGGACCTAAAGCATCAACTAAACATGACTTAGGCACCCATGCCTTGACAACTTTCTTTTGGATTTTGGGTGTCCTAGATTGTCTCATGTCAGTCCTAGACATGAGAGATACAAATGAGGGTTCCTTAGGGCGGTAACCAATACCGGCCCTATTGTAGACTGCCCTTTGGGCATTGAGGATCATATCTAGGGTCTTAGAGCTATTTGAGAATTTCTCAAGAATATTCTTGAGCTTCTCAACTTCACTCTTCAATGATTGGTTTTCCTCTACTAACACATTATCATGTAAATCACTGATTTCCTCAACCTTAGAGGATTTCAAGCTTACAATCTCATGTTTCAAAGATTTAATTTCATCTTCTAATAATTCAACATGCAAGTCATCAATGTTATCATCCCTAGAAGCTTTCAATTGATCAATTTCTAATTGCAATGCTTTAACTTTGTTTTTGGATTTCTTAAGCATACTAGTTAAACATGCAATTGCTCTATAGCATTTTTCAAGCTTGGGAGAAGTTACCTCTTCATCATCCGAAGATGATGAAGCCGTGTTTGCGGAGCTTGAAGATTCACCACTGCTCTCCTCTCCAAGAGCCATGAGAGCCACTTGCCTTGTGCTCTTCTCCTCCTTTTCATCATCGGATGAACTGGAGGATGACTCATCCCAAGAAGCCTTCAAAGCTTTCTTCTTCTTCTTGGATCTCTCTTCTTTTCATTTGGATTTCTCCTCCTTCTTAAGCTTCGAACATTCATTCTTGAAATGCCCTTTCCTACCACACTCAAAGCAAGATGCATTATTCTTATCAAGTTTGGATTCACTAGTGTTATCTCTCCTTTTGAAACGTCGGTCTCTTCGCATCATCCTCCTCACAAAGTTAGCCATTTCGGATGAAGAAGAGCCGCTGCCATCCTCCTCGGAATTGGATTCGGATCCGGAAGAAGATGAAGATGATGAGACCTCCTTCTCCTTCTTCTTCTCCTTCTTCTTCTTAGTGACTCGATCCCTTGCAACTAAGGCAATCCCCTTCTCCTTGGGGCCTTTGTTAGCCATTTCATGCAATTCCATCTCACAAAATAAGTCATCTAATTTTACAATAGATAAATCCTTGGATACTTTGTAGGCATCCACCATGGATGACCACAAAGCATTCCTTGGAAATGCTTTCAAGACATACCTTACAAGGTCGCGATTCTCGACCTTTTCATCAATTGAATGAAGTCCATTAAGGACTTCCTTGAACCGGCTATGGAGCTCACTTACCGACTCATTCACCTTCATGGAGAGATTTTGGAGTTGATTGAGGAACAAGTCCCTCTCTGCAATCCTAGAGTCCCGGGTGCCTTCATGGAGCTCTATGAGTTTGTTCCACAAGTCTTTTGCACTTGTGAAGGGACCAACCTTGATGAGTTGGTCTTTGTTCATGCCACATTGTAGAGTGACAACCGCCTTCGCGTCGGCTTCACTCTTCCTTGTTTGTTCGGCAGTCCACCTCCATGACTCAAGTTCTTTGCCTTCATCATCCTTAGGAGGGATGAATCCCTCCTTCACCACGAACCACGTATGGATATCCATCTTCAAATAGTATTCCATTTTTGATCTCCAATATTGGAAGTCGGCGCCATCAAAGAATGGAGGTCGGGTGGTGGAGAAGCCTTCTCTCAATGCCATCTTGTTGAGAACTCTCGGTTGTTAAGCCGTAAACAGAGAACCTCGCTCTGATACCACTTGTTGGGAACGAGATGGCTAGAGAGAGGGGGGGTGAATATAGCCAATCACTTCTTCTTTGAAGAGTTATCAAATTTCTGCACTCGAAGTTATTAATAGCACAGCGAAAGTATGAAAACAAAACTTGCAGAAACTTAAACCAAAACCTAACTAGCAAGATTAGCAAGATCACTAACAAGGACATTTTACAAGGTTCGGGGATAACTTGCCCCTACTCCTTGGCATGCCCTTAAGGTGGGCGATCCCTTGATCGTCGGCAGATCAAGCCCCGGTAATCACCGGATATGAAGCAACCTCCTTCTCGGTGGAGAAACCTCTCCACAGTATGTTTCAAATCAGGATATAGTTTAAGCACAAAGAAACAACAAGAAGGATCTTACTCAAACACTTAGCAAGGACAAAAACACAGCAAGCTTCCCTGAGCTCCACCCAGTGGCGATCTCACGCAAGAATCCTTCTCCGTGTCTTCCCACTGTCGGACTTCAAGCCTCTTGTCTTCTCCTTCAAGTGCTCAAGTATGATGATTGCTTTTCAATAGCTTGCTCAGAATGATCGAAGAACTCAAGAACAACAAGCTTGATGTGGAACACAACACAGGAACTCAAGAGCACAAGGATCGAATCGTTACTGAACACCACAACTCCCATTCCTTTTGTTTCTCCGCTAAGCACCAGATGATCTCATCTCCAGCAGCCTACAGCTGCCTCACTGCCAACGCGCCAGCTACACTGAACCCTAACTGAACTTCCTGAGCTCTCTCAGCAAAGCTTCAGTCAGCAGCTTCAGTCCTGCATCCAGCCGTTGCAACCTGTGTGGAGAAAGGGACAAACCTGCTCCAAGGAAAGCTCTCTTTAACTTCTCCTTGAGTGTTTGAATCCTCCCCTGTCACCTGAAACTTACTCAGAGCATTAGAGCAGCAAATCATGCAGCATATCAAATATCAGAGAAAAGTGGCAGCGAATCGTTTGTGTTCAGACGCGATCAGAGCGTCTGACAGTGCAGTTTGAATTAAAGTGATCGGTCACCGGACCGATCAGAGAGCCTCCTGATCGGTCACCAGACCGATCAGGCTGGTTCCAGACCGATCAGGCTCCGTCCTGATCGATCCCCAATGCTCAATCAGGAATCGCGATTTCCTTGAGATTCTCCTGGACCGATCACCAGACCGATCCCAGGTCGTGGATCGTTCATCGGACCGATCCACCCTTATATTGAATAATTTCTGAGTTTCGCAGGCTAACCCTCCTGATCGGTCACCGGACCGATCAGGCAGCCTCCTGATCGGTCACCAGACCGATCAGAACCTTACCAGACCGATCAGGATCCGTCCTGATCGATCATAGAGAGGAACCTGCGACACTTGATCGTTCTCCGGAACGATCTGCACAGTGATCCTGATCGGTCACCAGACCGATCAGGAGTAGTTCAGCAAGGGAACTCAACCTCACTTCTTGCTCCCTGATCGGTCACCAGACCGATCAGGAGCCAGTCAATGGGTGAAACGCATACTCCCTGATCGGTCACCAGATGGATCAGGAGCAACACAGTAGGTTCCCAACCTCACTGTGTGCTCCATGATCGGTCACCCGTCCGATCAGTCATCGCTGGATCGGTCACCAGACCGATCCATGAAGGAGCAGCGTGCCAGAATCCCTGATCGATCACCAGACCGATCCAGGAACTCAAACTCAGCCCTCCAAGCTAAGTTTCCATTCACCTTAGCCCTCCAAGCCAAGGATTTTCCATCTAACTCTCCAAGTTGGGAATTTGCACCTAACCCTCCAAGTTAGGACTTTTCACCTAGCCCTCCAAGCTAGGACTTTTCACCTAGCCCTCCAAGCTAGGACTTTTCACCCAACCCTTCCGAGTTAGAACATCATCCAACCTAGCCCTCCAAGCTAGGCACCTGACCCTCCAAGCCAGAACTTTTTCACCTAATTCTCCAGGATGGGAATTTGCACCTAACCCTCCAAGTTAGGACTTTTCACCTAGCCCTCCAAACTAGGACTTTTCACCCAACCTTTCCGAATTGGGACTTTTCAACACCTAGCCCTCCAAGCTAGGACTTTTCCAAACACCTAGCCTCCCAGACTAGGATTTTCAACACCTAACCCTCCAGGTTAGGATTTTTCATCACCTAGCCCTTCAGACTAGGATTTTCCATACCATGTCTGATCCTCGATCAGGACTTAATCATAATCAACATGATCAACCTAAACTAAAATCGATGTCAACACCAAAACAACAATCAGGGCCAGACTGCATCAACATCATCCTTCTCATTGCTGAAACCACCAAGCCCTCTCTCCATCAAAAAAAAAATTCTCTCCAAGAAGATCTAGTGAAGGCTTTGTGTTTGTGTAGCAAAGGAAGAGCCAAGGAGCAAGAAGTTCTTCTTTCTCCTTCTAGGTGATATATATTGTTTGAAAATCTTTAGCACAAGGGTAAGACTCCCCTCACCTGCAACATAATAGTTCATATAGGTTTTGTTCATGTTCTTGTATGTTCTTGCGATGTGTTGCTAAAATCGTAAGTTTTTCCCTATGAGCAAGTTTCGGGCAACATGAGTTTTAGGGCCTAGGTTTGTGTTTGATGCTATATAACGACTCCAATATTTTCTTGATGTTAAGTTATGAGTTATGATGAAAAAAAAGATGAAGCAAAAATACCCTTAAAAGTTTAGGCCAAGGCTCTCAAGAAGCCATAGACTTTTTGGCCATAAGAAGATGTTTGGGTTCTTTTTGACTAGCTAATGGTTTTTAATTCCTTGTTAATGTTTGTTTGAGGGTTTTATATATATTTTAGGCCATGTTTTCCCTCTAAACATGTTCGGTTAATACCCTAAATAAGGGGAAAAAATGAGTTAAAGATGTCATGTTACTTGCTAATGCTTCCTAGTGTTAGAGTATGTATTATATGCATGTTGTATGAATCAATTGCTTTTGTTTTTGTCATTTTCATGTTGATATGAGCCTTAGAAATTTCTGATCAGTTTCTTAAATTGGGATTTAGGATGGGTTAGGTCACTACCTCACTTGAAAATGTCCCTTTGTAGTAGGATATTCAATGTATGCATGTTGTATGAGTTGTGTGATGTTGTGTTGTGTTTTATGCCATGATAACCCTATCTAAATGTTTTGACCAGTAGAATATATGTTAAATTAGGGTTGAATTAAAGGTATCCATGTTTCATTATGCCATGATAGGGGTTAAGGTCACTACCTCACTTGATAATGCCCTTTTGTAGTAGATATTCAATGTATGCATGTTGTATGAGTTGTGTGATGTTGTGTTGTGTTTTATGCCATGATAACCTTATCTAGATGTTTTGACCAGTAGAATATATGTAGAATTAGGGTTGAATTAAAGGTATCCATGTTTCATTATGTCATGATAGGGGTTAAGGTCACTACCTCACTTGATGATGTCTCTTTGTAATAGGATATTCAATGTATGCATGTTGTATGAGTTGTGTGATGTTGTGTTGTATTTTTATGCCATGATAACCCTATCTAAATGTTTTGACCAGTAGAATATATGTTGAATTAGGGTTGAATTAAAGGTATCTATGTTTCATTATGCCATGATAGGGGTTAAGGTGACTACCTCACTTAATGATGTCTCTCTGTAATAGGATATTCAATGTATGCATGTTGTATGAGTTGTGTGATGTTGTGTTATATTTTTATACCATGATAACCCTATCTAAATGTTTTGACCAGTAGAGTATATGTTGAATTATGCTTGAATTAAAGGTATCCATGTTTCATTATGCCATGATAGATGAAAAAAATGGAACAAGTTCCCTAGGTGTATTGTCCTTAGTTTTAAATTGAACATTATTTGTTTTATGAATCATGAATGATAAGTGGGCATGCTATGAATTTTCTTACCATGAAATTATGTTTTCACCATGCCATGTTCATGCTTGAAAGTTATGATGATATTTATGCTTTGAATGTATGCCTATGACATGTATGATATTATGAATAAAAGAATATCTAAAGGGCAATTTCTATGAAAAGAAAAGAAATGATGAACGCTATGCTAAAGAGCAATTGCTATGGAAAGAAAAGGAATCATGTATGCTATTTTACTTTATATATTGGCTTGTACCGGATCTTGAAAAAGGTCCAAGGGATGGGCTCCTAAGCAAGGCCCCGATTCTGGACTACCGTAGCTGTCCCTAGGCCCAAGGTCGCCTAGTACCTTAGTAGGTTGGGATTAGCTACCTCGTACTCTACTAAGGGATGCGCGCAAATGATGAATGAGTACAAGCCAGGGATCCCAATGATGATGATATGTTAATGTTCAAGTATTATATTATATATATTTTTCAAAGAGCATCTTTAATGTTTATGTTTAATGATATTGCATATGCTATGTTTAATATTTATGCACATGTTTATGTTTAATGATATTGCATATGCTATGTTTAATGTTTATGCATATGTTTATGTTTAATGATATTGCATATGCTATGTTTAAAGTTTATTCACATGTTTATGTTTAATGATATTGCATATGTTATGTTTAATGTTTATGCACATGATTATGTTTTAAAGATTATGCGAATGTTAGGTGCTTTATGTACTTACTCATGCCATATGTCCTTAATAACGACACACATATTCATGTTTTAAGTGTTTATGCTTATGTGCTTTAGATGTTTTAAGTATTTATTCATGTTATATATTTATGTCAAATGATGTAGATTTCTACTTATATGTGATGTACGGATTTTGTGAGTAAGCAAGGAGCTTACTAAGCATTTTATGCTTATAGTCTACCTTCTTATGTTGCAGATCAAACTAAAGGGGAAGCAACAGGAGGGCATGTGTGTGGTGGCAGTGACTTGGCAGAACGATCCTACTGTTGTCTTTACTCTTACTTATGGACTTATTGCTCATGGACTTAATGTTGCTACTTATAAACTGCATGTGTTAGTTCTTATGTTTACGCTTACTACTTGTTGGAGTTGAAGTTCTTTATGATATACATGCTTAATGTAGAACTATATACTCTCTGGTTAAATATGCTATGCTATGATTCACATGCTTAAAGTAGTTTAGTTAGAAAGAAATTTATCCAATTGCATATGTTCATGATTTAGTATTATTTCCGCTGCTATATTTACGCTACATATGCAATAATGTACGAAAAAAGAAAAAAAAGTAACGCGTCGCTCACGTAAGGGGCTGGCGTTACATAAAAACCCTTAAATAATGTAAATTTAGTAGTCTGTGATAATAAATTTTATAAGGGATCTTGTTGTGTCTTCTATTTATTAAGACCTAATTTTGAATATAACAGGTTGTATTTACCGCTTCTGCCCAAAATTGATTAGTTAGGTTGTATTCATTGAGCATGATCCTAGCGGCTTCCTGAAGGGTTCTATTCTTTCTCTCAACCATTCCATTTTGTTGGGGAGTTCTAGGACTTGAAAATTCATGGGCGTACCCGTTAATTTTATAAAATTCCTCAAATCTCTGATTTTCAAATTCTCTCCCGTGGTCACCCCTAAGTCTTTTAATTTTTGTGTCATTTTGATTTTCTATCATCTTGCACAAATTATTAAATGAGTTAAATGTTTCATCTTTGGTTTTTAAGAATTTAACCCAGGTAAACCTAGAGTTATCGTCAATAATTACTAAGCTGTACCAATTTTCGCTTAGTGACTTGGCTCCACGCGAATCAAATAAGTCTAGGTGTAGGAGCTCAAGTGTGGCTTGGGTTAAGTCTGACTGAGTTAATTTGTGGGTTGACTTGGTCTGTTTATCTTGTTGATATGAATTACATATGGTATTTTCAAAGTTTTTGATTTTAGGTATACCTTTAACCAATCCAAGTTGAGTTAGTTTTGAAATTAATTTAGTATGGGTGTGGCCTAGTCTTCTATGTCATAGATTGGTTTCTTCTAGTTGGGTTAGAAAACATCTAGGTATTACGGGTAGGTGAGTGTGTAAACATTGTTTTTCCTACTACCTTTAAGTGTAACTTCTGAGTCTTGTAGATTCCTAATCAGGCAGCCAGAATTGGTGAAGGAAACAATATAACCAGTATCACACAGTTGGCTAATGCTAAGTAAATTAAACTTAAAGTTTTCAACCAATAACACTTTTTTAATAATAAAGTTTGAGTTTAGTTCAATATTACCTGACCCAATTACTTTAAGTGTGGCATTGTTGCCAAATGTTACTAAGCCTAGGTTTTTGAACTTGATTTTGGTGAACTTTAATTTATCCCCAGTCATGTGTCTGGAGCATCCACTATCCAACATCCACTAATCCAAATCTTTATGTTCCTACACATAAAGTATGTTCGATTTGGATCCATTTATGTAGAAGGATAGATTGAATTGAATATCACTACCTAATCTGTCTCACCCATATCTAAGGTTATCAAGCACGTTGAACTTATGGGTTTTCTTTTGTGAGACAGTTTTCAGTATGAGTTGAATTAATTTTGAAATTGATTTAAAAAAAATCTTAGGTGAAATTTTGATTAAATAAATGTTCAGTGTAGAATTGATTTTGAAAATTATAGAATTAATTTTGAAAATTGTAGAATTAATTTTGAAAAATGTTGTAGAGTTAATTTTGAAAAATGTAGTGTCAATTTTGAAAAATGTAGAATTAATTTTGAAAAATATTGTAGAGTTAATTTTGCAAGTGTAGAATTAATTTTGATTGGTTGGGTTGGACTACATTATTAGGTCCTAGACATCTCACCCAATTCTAAGTGACAAAACAGGTTTCCTTATCTGTTTTGTGAGATGTAATATTTTTATCTTTGATTTCATGTTAAATCTAAGATTTAATTAAAACTTGTGTTAGATTCAAGTTTATCAAACAGTAATTTAAATGTGAGTTTCGATAATTGACTTTCAGGTCTTAGCGAGGCACAAAGGCCTTCTTTGGTCGTAGCCTTATTGGATTAATAACTCTTTCCTAGACAAATCCTTTTACCAAAAGTTCATTTTCAAATTCCTTTTTGAGAAACTCTGGTCTAACTAGCATAGGATTTGGAGAGATAGCTTCGGCTAGTTCCACCAGACTAAACAGACCAAATAGAGTACGCCTTACCCTACTTGACTCTTTAGACAGGCTTCCCTAACGTACTATTATCTCATCTCCACCAATACTATGTTGTTCAAGTTTCAAGTAAGTCTTGTCCTTAACTAACCATTCCTAAGTCTAAGCAGAATAATAAAAAAAATAAACAAGCATCAAGCAAGAAAAGAAGTTATTTAAGTATAAAAATGGTTTTTATGTTGGCTCCCCCTGGACTGAAGCCTCGATAGGGGTTAGGCAAGATGTGAATCTTGTCCTTGGGAATCCAATATTGGTTTGGTACAACCTGGTTGTTCAAACTTAGCTTAGGGACCCATGCTTGGACTTGGGTTCTAGATTGGTTCAATACAGAATATTAAGATCGTTGTCGCGAGTTGGTTCGATAGCCCAATCCGGATCAATTTAGAATTGACTTCTATTTTCCAAGAATCATGTCAAGATTCTTGGAAGCCGAAGTGAATTGTTCTAATGCTACTCTGAGTTCCTTGACTTGAGTTTTCAAGGAGCAATTCTCTTCCTCAAACATTTGAACTTGAGTCGAGGTTCCTTCTTGAACTAACTCGGTTAAGGAACTCGAGTTGATTTCCTCTTTCAGGAGTTTGACTTGCTGTCGGAGGGTTTCAACCCGAATGTTGGCTTTCGCCAACTTGCGAGAAAGATATATGATAAGATCATAAAGCTTCGATTCAGGAGAACCTCTTACCATAATCCGTCCGTCCTCCGAGATCGAAAGCATTCCAGTGCCACGTCTTCATCAGGTTCTAATTCAATTCTGGAGTCGATGTCTTCGGAGGCGGTCAACGCGAGGAGGTTGGAGTACGGAGCTTCTTCTTCTTCTTCCAAGGATGATTCGTCCCATGTGGCTTGCAGTGCCTTCTGTAGGACCGGTGTCGACAATAGAGGGGGGGGGTGAATATCGACCTTTAAAAATCTTCGCGGTAAATCGTAAGCTTTTTGGTTCGTACTTAAACAGAGCGTTAGTAGCATCAGAATATTAAACAGTAAAGTAAAGAATGACACAAAACAGACGACAGATTACACATGGGATTTACTTGGTTCCCAACCCCCCAAGATCTGTACATCCAAGGCCTAAGCACGAGAACACCCGTCCACTATTGGTCTCCTTTTTGGACATTTCGGAGGTGGAGAAACCCGTCTTACAGTGCAATAATTACAATAAAAATATAGGAATTCAATGCAGAATAACAAAAGCAAACCAAAACAAAATGGTCAAAGACTCAGCCGATCTGGACCTCCGAAGTGCCGCGCACTTCCTCCTGGAGCCTCCCGGTCATAGAGCCTTGTCTTTAGCGCTTTGTCGTCAGTAAGAAAGCTTAGAATGGATCTTTGAAGTTGTGTCTTGAGCCTTGGGGTCAAAGCCCCTTTTATATCACCCATGGGGGCGCCTGTGTCGATGGGGGCGCCTACACGTGGCCTTTCTGTTAGTAGGAGCCCTAGAGCCAATTATATGATGATTGACTAAGGACATTTTGTATCATATTCTATAATTAATAAGGCATGATTGGTTATAATACTTACTATGTATTTGTGCCAAATGACTAAGTATAATAATATCCTTAGGTAGTAGGTTCTTATCTACATCAAATCGATTAGTTGAATCGATAGTGAGATGATGTAGAGAACACTACTCTAAATCATTCCTAGTCAAGTATTAATATTCAAGGACAATATTAATGCATGGAGACTATCATGTAGGTCAACTGATGACTTGAGCTCACAAGTCATGGATATGTGATATCAATTTGACACATAGGTATACATTGGAGAATGTGTAGTGAATTGACCCGCCAAGAGAGTGTTTCATAGATTGTCATATGAGTGTCATAAACATTCTCATGTGACTATTAGTATGAATAGTCCTTAGACCTGAAGTCACTACGGTTCCCTACATAAGGTGTTATGTACTTTGGTATCGTCAAACGTCACCCGTAACAAGGTGGACTATAAAGGCGATCACTGGGTATGTAATGAATTATGCGGAGGGATGTGAGTGATGTAGTTTGGATCTATCCCTCTCATATGACAGGAGTGATATTTGTGGGCCCCTTGATCGAGTAGGACTAATAAAACACATGGTCATGCTCAAATGAGTCAATATGAGATATTGAGCTTATTTGTTTGAGTGAGTCTACTCGGGGATCAAGAAACACAATATTGACTGAGGATGACACGGTCTATGCCTCATTGGTCAATCTAGATATCGAGGATAGAAGGACAAGGTTATATATTATCATAGTCACGGAGGTTTAGTCGGATCTCGACTTTTGTTGTTACTTGGGTAGCAATGATTCATTGCTAGATACCACTCATTGCTTATGTGTCTAAAGTGGTTTAGACACATTGCCAATGTTACGAGAACCTATTGGGTCACACACTAGGGACACGATGCTTCGGAGATTAATTGATCTTGGTTTGACTAAGATTTGATTCGAATTGGATTAATTGAGTTAGACTCAAGTGAAGCCAATTAGATTATGGGCTTGAGTCTAATTTGAGTTAGACTCATCTAGATTAGACTCAACCACTTAATTATGGATAATATTCATTAAAGGTTTTAATAAATATTATTTAAGAGGAAGGCTAAGAGACATTCTATTCATTAGATGAATAGAATATTAAGAGTCTCAAGGAATACCAAGAGGCTTGCTATTCATTGAGTTTTATTAGCATTAACATGACAGAAGCACAAGGGACATAGACCTTGGTATTCATTTGATGAGTATAAATATCTCCCTTTGTCAAAGGCTAGAGGGTGCATCTCTCTTTCTCTTCTTTCTTCCTCCTTGTCCATAACTCCCTAGTGGAGGTTCTTGTGCTTTGTGAACCATCCCATGTTGCTAGCACAACTAAGGTGGTTCTTCTCCGAGGTGTAGATCGTGTTCGTGTGGATACGCATAGAGGCACGGACACTTGAATATGCATGAGATCCGGCGAACCAAATGACTAGCGGGATAAGCGAAGGGCGTGCGACAAAGGTATTCTTATAAGATAGGAATTGTAGATCACTTAGTATGAGTTTTTCTTTCGCATGGATCGCTCGAGGGATCTTATTTTCGCTGTGATTTTAAATGTTTTTACCTATAGATCCCTTTGTTGGAACTTGGATGGCTAGAGAGGGGGGTGAATGTAGCCAGACACTTGAGCTTTAGCTCTTTTCAATTTTCTGCACCTCAAACGTTAGTAGCACGGCGGAAGCACAAGAAAAATAGAGTTGCAGAAAACTAAACCCTAAATTAAGCACAAACACAAAAACACTAACAAGAGAATTTACAAGGTTCGGGGATAACTTGCCCCTACTCCTTGGCGTGCTCTTAAGGTGGGTGATCCCTTGATCGTCAGCAGATCAAGCCCCGGAAAAATCCGGATAGTAAGCAACCTCCTTCTCGATGGAGTAACCTCTCCACAGCGTTTCAAGATGATGAAGTATAAAGTACAGGAAACACAAGAAGGATCTTACTTAGCACTTAGAACCACAAGAACACAAGCAAACTTCTCTGAGCTCCACCCAGCGCAGATCTCACGCAAGACTCTCCTCTTCGTGTCTTCTTGCTGATGGACTAAAGCTTCTTATTTCTCTTCTCCCAAGTGCCCAAGTAACAGAAGGTTGCTTCAAGGATCACAGTTGCTTGCTCAAGATGATGGAACAACAGATAGCACAAGCACGCAGCAAGAAGTGTTCGCAGCAAGCTCTAGCCAGAACTCTCTTCAGCCCTTCTCCGCTACGCAGCTTAAGTCTTCTCCACTATCGCCAGGTCACCACCTCACTGCAGCCTCCAGCTGCTCACTTGCCAACGCCAGCTACCACTAAGCTCTCCCTGGACTCCCTGAGCTTCCCTCAGCCAAGCTCCAGTCAACAGCTCCAGCCGTTGCAACCTGATATGGCAAATGGACAAACCTGCTCCAAGGAAAGGCTTCCATTGACTCTCCTTGAGTGTTTGAATCCATCCCTGTCACCTACACACATAATCAGAGCATTAGCACAACATATCAAGCAGAAAATCAAGTATCAGAGATTAAGCGCAGAGAATCAGATACGTTCAGACGCGATCAGAGCGTCTGACAGTGTATTTTGAATTAAAGTGATCGGTCACCGGACCGATCAGAGTGAAGCCTGATCGGTCACCAGACCGATCAGGATAGGCACAAACCGATCAGGATAGGCACAAACCGATCAGGCTAAAGCCTGATCGGTCCACTGTGAGAAAATCGTAATCGTGGACATCAGATCCTAGGTCGTGGATCGGTCACCGGACCGTTCAGGAGCAGATCAGTGGGGGAACTCAACTCACTGTGTGCTCCCTGATCGGTCACCAAACCGATCAGGAGCCAAGCAATGAGTGAACTGCCTGCTCCCTGATCGGTCACCGGACTGATCAGGAGCCAAGCAGTGAGGGAACTGCTTGCTCCCTGATCGGTCACCGGACCGATCAGGAGCCGGGCAGTGAGGGAACTGCCTACTCCCTGATCGGTCACTGGACCGATCAGGAGCTGGGCAGTAGGTTCCCAACCCCACTGTGTGCTCCCTGATCGGTCACCAGACCGATCAGTCATCTCTGGATCGGTCGCCGGACCGATCCACGAAGGAGCACCGTGCCAACTTCTCTGATCGGTCACCAGACCGATCCAGGCAAGGTCAAATCTCCTCTAAGACATGAGAACAAGCCTCCGACCCATCTGTTACTCGTGCCATGCCCAGCTTCACTAACTGGGACTTCAACCTAGCCCTCCAAGCTAGGACCTGGCTTGACTCACCAGGGTTTCAGTCACCCGGCTTCACTCACCGGGACCCGGTTTCACTCACCGGGGTTTCAGACACCCGGCTTCACTCACCAGGACCCGGCTTCACTCACCGGGATTTCATCCAACCTAGCCCTCTAGGCTAGGACCTGACCCTCCAAGTCAGTGTTTTTCCACACCTAACCCTCCAGGTTAGGACTTTCCATACCTAGCCCTCCAAGCTAGGACTTTTCCACACCTAGCCCTCCAAGCTAGGACTTTTCCACACCTATCCCTCCAGGTTAGGATTTTTCAACACCTAACCCTCCAGGTTAGGACTTTTCCACACCTAACCCTCCAGGTTAGGTCTTTTCCACATCGTGCCTAATCCCCGATCAGGACTTAATCATAATCATCTCATCATCCTAAACTAAAATCGGTGTCAACACCAAAACAACAATCAGGGTCAGACTACATCAAAAATCTCCCCCTTTTTGTTGTTTGACAACTCGATTTTAAGTTTAGGGATTTGAATCCAATAATCTCAAATCTCAGACTTGTAGGAGAATCAAGATCCTTCCCCTACAACCATTAAACTCATAATCGTCTAAACTTAACCAACCTCATTCTCCCCCTTTGTCAAACACCGAAAAGGGTGTAGACGGGTTGTTAAGTTTAAACATACTCCCCCTCAGCCCAGGGGTATTCTAAAACAACATAAGATTTGATTTATTTTGAAAAACATATGAAACACATATGATAAATGTAAAGCATGGCAAAGCAATCATATGTATCATATTGACATGGAGCATAGCATAATCATGGGTAGTAAGGCATACATAACGATAGCAATATTATGAATACTCAAATAAGCCAACAATGAGCAAAATATAGTAAGTCAAGTATGATACGCATGCATAATGAAAAAAACAAATACAGCACAGTCAAACATATAGCTAGATGTAGATCAATGCATCAAAGTCAACACTAGGCCATAACAGACAAATAGTCATAATGGACAGATCCGTCAAATAGTCAAATACCACAAAGTAAGAGCAGAGTACAATCAATCGTCAGCGGGTGGGTCAGCATCCTGCATAGGGTCATCCATCGTGTCATCATCAGGAACAACAGACCCTGGTGCAGCACTGGCAGAGGGTGCACCTCCAGGGAATGTGTGCTGGCGCCACTCCTCATACCATGTCTGCTGCAGAGTACGGACCCCCGAGACATCGGACTCCACCGCAGTCAGTCTGCAATCGAAGGAGCGAAACTCTGAGCGGACCTCCTCTCTCCAGAGCTCTGAGACATGGAAATCATGCTGCATAGTGAGCTCCAGCTCGGGCACCTGCCAACGGATGTCTGGATCCGGCTCATATTCATAGTCAGCAGCAGCAGCAGCGGGAGCCTCCTGATGTGCAGCATCATCAGCTAGTGCCTGAAAGTGTGCGCCCCTAGGAAGCTCGCCAAGACCCCTCCCGTCCTTCCAAACCAGAGCCCCATCGTGATCTTGTATGATGATGCCGGACTTGGCAAACGCCCGTCTGCCAAGTCTACAATCTTGTTTAACCATGGGCACTGTCCTGCCCTTGGTGACATCAACACCTAATGACCTAAGCCAGTTAGTGATGACATGACCAAAATGCATATAGACAGTGCATCGGCTCGGCTCTCTATAGGATAAGATGGACTGAAAGATGCTCTCAATAATGTCAAAGTCAAGACGGCAATGCATGCCATAGAGCATCAAGCAGTGGTAGGGTCGGATCTCACTTAAGGGTTTGAGGTAATCGGCAAAATACAGTTGGTGATTATCTTGAACAGAACGTAATCAGTAGGGGAAAGATGGAGGGCCACAAAATTTGGAAAGTCGGGCCCTAACTCATCAAGACCAGCTGGTCGAGGATGTCCGAAGAAGTGTTGGTAAATGCTATCAGGGGTAACGTCCGCAAAGGGGGTAACAAGGGGTCAAGAAGCTCCGGATAGATAGAATAAAAGTTTGGCGATCGACGAGCGCCAAGATACTCTGCCAGGATGTCATAAGAAAAATCAAGGTTCCTCTTGGCTACATGGGTGGTGAATTCAAATCCCCCTTGAGGCCCTTGTTGAAGGTTGTTGTAAAACTTGGAAACAAGGTCATAGTTTATCGTCCGCTCCAGGGAGAGAAGAAAGCCAAGGTTGTAGAAGGTGACTATCTCCATGATGGAGGGACAGTGCTCGGATAGAAAGGGAACATCAATTGATCGGCAGGAGAGCAACTTGAAGGTTCTGGACTGAAAGGCCTGCTCACAGGCAGCATTGGGGAAACGAGAACTTGAAGAACGCTGAGGCCTTCGGGACGGCGCGGAAGAAGAAGGGGCTTTGCCCTTTGCGTTGCCCTCCACTGGTTCTTTTCCCTTGGACGATTTTCTAAAGGTTTGAAGAATTGATCATGAAAATAGTTTAAATCAAATGAGCAAGATCGAATTGATCATATGAACATGGTTTAATCAAAGACCCAAGATTTGATCACGGGAAGAATAATCAAGTAAACATAAGGCATTGATCAAATGAGATGAGGTTTAATCAGTAAAATTGAAAGGTCATGGCAAGGAAAGGTCATGGCAAGGAAGGGTCACGGCACACGACACACCACAGCACAAAATGAAGATCTTGATTAGCATAAACTCATAATCTATGAACTGATCTGTAAGGAAAACTGATAGAAATGCTTACTTAGGTGCCATGAAGAGTTGATTGACTTTAGAAACTTGTTCACGAGAGGAATCACAGAGCTGAGTTGCGCAAAGAGCAGCACACACAAACGGTGCTTTGCGAGGAAGAACACAGCAAAAGAGAAACTCCTAGCAGTGCAGGAGAAATCCCAGTCGCACCCGCACATGGAGATGATCGTAGAAAGCCACGCGCAGGAAGGATGAAATGCAGGCGAAGCTCACACTGGAAGAGAGGGATCTCACACGCAAGAGAAGAGTTTCGGCGCTAGGGTTCGACAATGAGGGGTTTCGAGAGAGGTAATAGGTTGGTGGATTGGTCCACCAACCGAAATTTAATGTGATCGAACGGATCACCATTCGATCTGGGAGTGCCCAGACCGATCAAACTCCGGCCTGATCAGACTGGCCTGGTCCTGATCGGTCGGGTGACCGATCAGGCAGGCTCCTGATCAATTGGCTGATCGATCAGGAAGCGAACAGTAGGTTTGGAGGTTTTCCCGTGAGCCACCTGATTGGTCTGTAGACCGATCACCATAGGGTGCCAGATCGGTCCGGGGACCGATCCAGGCCAACACAGAATGTTTGGTCAATTTTTCTCGAAGTGTTCTATGACCCCTCTGATCGGTCTGTGGACCGATCACCACAGAGGGCGCCAGATCGGTCCGGGGACCGATCCAAACCAACACAGTGGGTTTTGACAATTTTTCGTACAGGAGCTGGATCGGTCCGTTGGACCGATCAGACATACTCCTGATCGGTCCGTGACCGATCAGGCTTCCTGAATTTTCCTGATACGATCTGAAACTTTCAGTTTCAGACTTCCAAGTGATTTTTGACAAGATCTGATGAGAGTTATCGATCTTGCAAGTTGTCCCTTGAGTAAAATTGATTCCTGAACCATGATCAAAGGTCCTTATGGGTTTACAAACACTTTGCTCCACTCAAGTGGAGTCAAACTCAATCAACTAAAATTCAAACAAGTTTGTATCAAGTCCAAGTCTCCAATCAAATTTCCTTGATTGGAATGTCCAAGTATGATCATGGAGCCAAATACACATATGTTATGCATTGGTTTTCCCCATACTTGATCACCAAAGTGATTTTTATCTTGTCAACCAAATTTCTCAAGGGATGCATTGACATTTTGAGAAATTAAGTTGATCCTAGCATCTCACCCCATTTCTAGCAAACAAAAACGTTTTGGTAAGCCTTATAGTTTGTGTGAGATGTCCCCAAGTTACCCAATTGTGTCCCAACAATTCGAATTGATCATGAAGGGTTTTGAATGCATTTTGATGTCTATGAAGCGCGACACATTCCCAACTCCCTCCTTAAGAAGCTAAACTCATTTTCGGGGAGTGGTTTAGTGAAAATGTCCGCTAGATTTGATTTGGACTCTACATATGAGAGTACAACATCTCCTCTAGCAACATGATCCCTAATGAAGTGGTGACGCACTTCAATATGTTTGGTTCTAGAGTGATGGACCGGATTCTTGGTTAGGTTAATTGTGCTAATGTTGTCACACAACACTTGCACACCTTTGTAGCTTAATCCATAGTCCTCTAGAGTATGAATCATCCACAACAATTGCGATATACTCTCTCCCATGGCGATATATTCTGCCTCAGCCGTGGAGAGAGCATCACAATGTTGCTTCCGACTGGACCAACTAACTAGAGTGGATCCTAAAAATTGGCAACCCCCACTTGTGCTTTTCCGGTCCAACTTGCATCCAGCATAGTCGGAATTGGTGTAGCCAATTAGGTCAAAAGATTCAGTACGGGGGTACCATAGACCAACTCCTATTGTGCCATAAAGTATCTTAAAATTCTCTTGACAGCAATTAAGTGAGATTCCTTGCACAAACTTGATACCTAGCGCACATACCCACAACGAAAAGTATATCAGGTCGACTAGCTGTGAGGTATAGCAGACTACCTATCATGCTTTGATATTGAGTCAAATCAACTGGTTTACCACTCTCATCATTGTCTAATCTTGTGTTTGTAGCCATGGGAGTGGTTACCTCTTTTGAATCACTCATATTGAATTTTTGAAGCATCTCTTGAGTATATTTTGATTGGTGCACATGGATCCCATCTTGGGTTTGTTTGATTTCAAGTCCAAGGAAGAAAGTCAACTCTCCCACTAGACTCATTTCAAATTCACTCTCCATGTGTCCAATAAACTCATTTAAATAGCCCTTGTTGTTTGAGCTACAAATTATGTCATCGACATATACTTGGGCTACAAATATATTGTCACCATCTCTACGTAGAAATAGTGTAGGGTCTATTTGGCCTCTAACAAAGCCTTTTTCAATTAGGAACGTCGACAACCGCTCATACCAAGCTCGGGGTGCTTATTTAAGGCCATAAAGTGCCTTCTTGAGCTTAAATACGTGGTTTGAGAATTCGGTACTCTCAACCCCCGGAGGTTGCTCGACATAGACCTCTTCCCTTATTAAACCATTTAGAAAGGCCGATTTGACGTCCATTTGATATAATTTGAAACCTCGATGTGCTGCAAATGCAAGCATCAATCGGATGGACTCTAATCGGGCCACGGGAGCATAGGTCTCATCATAATCAAGGCCTTCAACTTGACTGTAGCCCTTGACTACTAAGCGTGCCTTGTTTTTAATGATTTCTCCCTTATGGTTCAATTTATTTTTGAAGACCCATTTGGTTCCAATGATTGTGGTCTTCTTGGGTCTAGGGACTAAGTCCCACACTTGACTTCTTTCGAATTGACCTAGTTCATCTTGCATCGCAATGATCCAATCGGGATCATTTAATGCTTCATCAATTTTTCCAGGTTCAATTTCGAAAATTAGGGCAACTTCATTAGCCTCATTCCTAAAGAATGATCTAGTCCTAACCCCATGATGGATGTCTCCAACAATTTGGTCTTGGGGATGACTAACCTAGTTGTCTTTGGTGTTGGTGGAGTTTCTTGAATGGTTTCACTAGACACCAGCTCAGCCTCAGGATCCGGCTGATCTATGGTTTGTCTAGGCTCACCGTCATTGGATTCATCACCATCAACAACATTTGGACTTTCATCCAAATCCAGTTGCCTGAGTTCGAATTGAACTCCTTCGACATCTTCTGATTGATCATTTGTTTTTGGAATTTCTTCAAAGACAACATCAGAAGATTCTTCAACCAATCTAGACTTCTTGTTGTAGACTCGGTAGGCTTTGTTAACAAGGGAGTACCCGACCAGTATCCCTTTATTAGCCTTTGCCGTGAACTTTCCAAGGTGGTCCTTGGTGTTTAGGATAAACACCTTACAACCAAACACCCTAAGATGTTTAACCGTAGGTGGTTTTCCAAACCAAAGTTCATGGGGAGTCTTACCTAAGAACCTATGGATGAGGACTCGATTTTACACGTAGCAAGCTGTATTTACAGCTTCGGCCCACAAGTAACTCGGTAATGAGTACTCATTGAGCATGCTTCGAGTAACCTCTTGTAGAACACAGTTCTTCCTCTCTACAACACCATTTTGTTGTGGTGTTCTAGGAGTGGAGAACTCATGTCTATACCCTCTATCTTGACAAAACTCTAAAAATCATTGGTCTTGAAATTCACCTGCATGATCAATTCTTATTGTCTTAATTGTTGATGATTTTTCATTTTCAACTCTTCTACAAAAAGAAATAAAAACATCTAAGGTTTGATCTGTTAGTGATATGAGAAAAGTGTCCTAAGGCAATCGCCTTATGATTGTAATCATTTATTCTAATAAATGAATATTCACTATTTGAGTAATACATGTTTATGTATTTGATTGAGATCTTAAACTCATTTACTGAATGTCCGCAATACAATTTATAGCATGAGAGAATTTGTGATGAATTCACAACTAGTGATTATCTCTACATGTGCAATTGTGAAGTATTGAAATTGTCCCTAGTCGATGAATTGATAAATACTGACACTATCAATTCTGTTGAGACTAGCATGGGTTATTCTCTAATCAGCTGATTCTCACTGGCTGGTGACATTGGGATGTCCGGAGATAAACATGAATGCTAGTTAAGGGAACTAGTTCATTGGAGTGACTGGCAGTAAAACTTCATATGGTAGTCTACATATAGATATGTCAGTGAAGTTCTTACCGCAGCTTAAGTGCGATGTTCCTTTAACTTGCGGTGTTCAAGTCATCTTGGTCATGGAGACTTATACTTTGACATCATAAGCAAGAATCTCCAAGGAGGTGTGGACCCAGGATGATTGGGTACAAGCCGAAGTGCCCGAAGATGTTTGAATAGCCTACAAAGGATTCACCACTCCTTGCGAGGAGATGTATACCCAAGGCCTATCGTCGAATTGTTACTCGAAGCCTCTGGCCAGAGCATGACATGTTCAGAGTATGAATCTCTTAAATACATGTGAGTAATTTGAATCCGTAGGACGAGAAAACGTTACTTGGGCTAGGTGTGACGTAGTCAGCTAGTGGGGACTGACACACATAGACCGTGTTCTGAACCAAGTGGGTATAAGATGGTGAAGTGAATGGGGCACGATTCATTATATCTGCTGAAGGGTTTCAAAATAGTTTCTGAGGTCAACCGTTGATCTTTCGATTAATTGGGGATCATGATGTATTACTAGGTGCCACTCATGATCATTCTATAATTGGTTAATTATAGATGACCAACATAAATCAAAAGCCTATTTAGTCACACACACTACGAGTAATCCGAGGGATTTAAAACGAGTTGAAAATTGAATTTTCCAATCAAGAGAGATTAGGTTTGGTTGAGCCAAACGATAAGTCGAATCTGAATTTTTTTGAGACGCATCGGAAGCGTAAAATGGCTAAGTCTTTTGAAGACTTAATAGATGAATTAAATAAGTTTAATTTATTGGGGCGTGGCTTGTTTGGGTCGGCCAAAGAGGGTCTCCATCCTCTTTGATTGGTCGGCCACAATAAAGGGAGAGAACCAAGTTTTTGGCTCAATTTATAAAATAAACCAAGTGTGGTTTGTTTTATAAAATTATGGATGATATAAATTTTTTATATAATAAACCAAGGTTTGGTTTATTTTTCATGGAAATTAAAATGAACCATGGATTGGTTTATTTTATTTTATAAAATCAATCATGGATTGATTTACCATGATAAGAAAATTTATTCCATAAGAAAAAAGAGACTTGGTTGATTTTTATCATGAATAAAAAAAATGATAAAACTTGGCATAATGGAATAAGTCATAGAAAATTTATTCCATAAGAAAAAAGAGACTTGGTGGTTGAGAGACCACTATATAAAGGACCCAAGGCAAGGCTTGGAAAATAATCGAAGTATTCTTGCCTGGGCTCTCTCCCTCTCCTCCCTTCTTCCTCTTGGCCGGCCACAAGGTTCTTCTCCCTTCTTCTTGCCGTGAGCACAAGGAGTAGCACCGAGGCGACGAAGTTCTTCCGTTGGGACGATCTTCCTCTCCAGCCATCATCACCTTGGGATTGGGTGCAAGTCATCTTCCTCCTTCTGGCCGGAATTGTGATTCCGGCCGACCTTGGTAGTGAGTTTTTCTGATGTGATTATTTCTCTCTTGGTTTTTCTTGTCGCGTTCTCGGAGAATCTAGTAGTTCTCAAGAACACGAAACTCGTGGCTTTGCGAAGTCATCTCGATGATACTCGGCGTGGACGCGAATAGAGGCGGAGCTTCCGAGGGACGCTTACGGTTAGATCTCGTCCCTTCCTTCAAGTTACGCGAGGTAATAAGTAAATTAGTTTATGTTTCTGCAAAATTTTAAATATATGATCATGTCTACACAAGAAAAGTTGCATGATTAGATGTGTGGTTAAATAATTTGAGAAATTATTTATGCTAAACCTTCCGCTACACGTAATTAATTTTAAAATTACGAACTCGCATCCATGTCAACATGCACCCGGTCCCAACAGTGGTATCAGAGCCGAGGTTTGTGTTCGACATAATCATATAATTGTTTTTGCAGAAAACTTTGTCATGATCTCAATTTTGGAAAATTTTCAATTATGGAAACTTTCCAATTATGGTAAATTTTCGATTTAGGAATTTCAAAGTTTGGAAATCCTCATGAAATTTCGCAAACTTTTGAAATATCTCTGTTTCTGAAATTTTATGATAATTGTGAAAACTTTCCATTTTTGGAAACTTTCCAATTTTGGAAATTTCCCATTTTGGAAAATTTCCAATTTTGGAAAAACGTAAGTTTTCTTTGTACTAGAAACTTACAATTATTCTGAAAACCTTTTATTTTTGGAAACTTTCCATTTATGGAAAGCTCGCAATTTTGGGCACTTTCTTTCAAGAAAGTCTAGACAAAATTATGGGAATATTAATTGGTATTTAAATTCATAATTGGAAATTAAATTATTTACAAAATTCTTTATTTTGGATTGAGCCTCGGGGAGCCGTCCAATTTAAAGTTAGTTGTTATAATTGAATTTCCTAAATTGAATTTAAACTGTCAAAATTTTAATTTTGATTGAGCCTCGGGGAGCCGTCCAAATTAAATTATTAATTTTTCATAAATAAAATATGTGATCAAATCTTGAAAATTTTTGAGGTGATTCTCGAACGATAATTTCCTTATTTGATTTATGAGGTGATGCTCTTACATATTATTCTCTCCAAAATTAATTAGGAAAATTGTTTCCTATAGAGCATATTTCCTTAAATAAGATTTTCATGAAAATAATATATGGTTGAATTAAGAGAATCTGTCTCTTAATTTAATAAGATTTGATTTAGAGAAATCAAAGTCTTAAACATATAAATTCCGAAATTAATTATGATAATTTAGGAAATTGTTTCCCAAAAACAATTCCTTGAATAAAGTATGAAATTAGAATTAGGAAATCCAATTCATAATTCATTTAATGAGACTTGATAAATTAAGTCACATACATACTTTATTAAGGAAATTATTAGAATATGACATAATTATATGTCATAATGTGCATAAAAGAAAAGGATGAGACCCAAAACCCCTTACAAAATATTAAGGCCAACACCTTCCATTAATATGGTTAGAATCAGAGTTTTGTTTCTCGTTTGGGTTGATGGACACATCCATGCCCTGCTTGAACCTCAACATGTTCAAACCATGGAATTATTTATGATTAATATAGTTGAAGTCAGAGGTCAATCGTTAGTTTTGGTTGTTAGACACATCCAAGCCTGATTAAACGGTTGAATGAGCTCCAACCATATTAAAACTATTTCTTGATTAATGGGTCAGCCTTAAGCTTGGAGCATCGATTTGTTGTGTCACAACCAAGGTCGATGTAAAGAGAGGTGCAGTTGGGTGCTATGTATATTGTTGCATACTTGTTAATGAGTTAACAACCCAATGATATATGCAATCATTCAATTAGTTGATAGCATAATGTGATAGTTACATATGTGTAATATGTAATCGGTATAATTACCTACCTTCATACCTAAGAATAACTTGATGGACTCCAGCCATGGTTGTTCTTATCTATGGTTGGATATCAACCTATTTGGAGATGTTCCTACGATCTCCCGAATTGATAAAAAGGGTTATTCAATTCGAAAAATAAATAGGATTTAATTAATGTATATTGATGCATTCTTTATCATTCTCATCACATAACCTCAATTTGTATTTCTAGGATAATCACCTGATCATGTCTTCTCTGAATTTGCGTTCCATTTTGGACACCAATAAGTTAACTAAGGCCAAAAGGATTGAAAAGGCACCAAAAGGCACTTGCCATCACTGCGGCAAGGAGGGCCACTGGCGATGAAACTGCAAGGTTTATCTTGTGTCCTTGAAGAAGAAGGCATCCGATGCCCCATCCTCTTCAGGCATCTTCATTATTGAATGTCACTCTATTTCCTCGTACACCTGGGTACTTGATACTGGGTGTAGCTCACATATATGTAATGACATACAGGGGCTAAGGAATAGAAGAAGACTCATCAAGGGAGAAGCGAATTTGCGAGTTGGAAATGGAGCAAAGATTGCTGCTATTGCCATCGGAACATATTTGCTAAAGCTCCCTACTGGAGAAAAGAACATTGTATCTATTTCATGCTTGAATGAAAAGGGTTACCATTTAACTTTTAGTAACAATTGCTATTACATAACTTTAAATGGTGTTCTTTATGGGACCGGAACTTTATGCAATGGTATCTACACGTTAGATTTATCCGGTGACGTTTTCAATATCGAAGTTAGCAACAAATGTGCTCGAATAGATAATCAAATAGACTCCTATACGTGGCATTGTCGTCTTGGCCATGTAAGTAAGAAACGCATGACCAAATTACACCGATATGGAATTCTAGAATCATTTGAACCCGGTTCATTTGATACATGCGAATCATGCTTAAAAGGCAAGATGACCAAATTACCCTTTTCCGGAAAAGGTAAACCAGTGGGAGAATTGCTTGGTCTAATACATACTGATGTATGTGGACCAATGTCAACTCTTGCACAAGGAGGTTATAGCTACTTCATTACCTTTATCGATGATCACTCACGATTCGGGTATGTGTTCTTAATGAAACACAAATCTGAAGCTTTTGAGAAATTCAAAGAGTTCAGAAGTGAAGTAGAGAAACAGCTTGGCATAAGTATTAAGATACTTCGATCCGATCGGGGTGGTGAATACTTAAGTCAAGAGTTTCAAGATTATCTTAGGGACAATGGGATATTATCTCAATGGACTCCGCCATATACACCACAGCATAATGGTGTATCTGAGAGGCGTAACCGAACCTTGATGGACATGGTTAGATCTATGATGAATCATGCAACTCTTCCAAAATCCTTTTGGGGCTATGCGCTCAAGACAGCTGTTTACTTACTAAACAGAGTCTCGACCAAGGTAGTCTCTACTACTCCATATGAGACGTGGAATAGTAAGAAACCTCATTTATCTCACCTAAAGAAATGGGGTTGTCCTTCTTATGTAAAGCGGACTGTATCAGACAAATTGGATGCTAAGTCTGATAAATGTCTATTTATTGGATACCCTAAGGAAACGAAAGGTTACCAATTCTATCATCCCTTGGAACAAAAGGTTTTTGTTTCAAGGCATGTTGTATTTCTAGAAAAAGAATTTCTTTTACAAAAAAACAGTGGGAGTAGCATTAAACTTGAAGACGTTCAAGAAACTCCAATAGACATTACAGAGACACCTAGTCTAGACCCACAACCAATAACTCATAATGATGAGCTATCAGTTGAACCTAAAACAACACCACTTCTTCGTAGGTCTGATAGGACACGCAATATTCCAGAGAGATACGGATTTCTCATAAGTGAATCGAACGACGTGTTACTCATTAACGATGACGAACCTATCAGTTATGAAGATGTTCTGAAAAATTCAGAAAGGGATAAATGGCTTGAAGCCATGAAGTCGGAAATGGATTCCATGTACAAAAATCAAGTATGGGGCTTGGTTAACCCACCTGAAGGGATTAAGCCCATAGGGTGCAAGTGGGTTTTCAAGAAGAAAACCGACATGGAAGGTAATGTCGTTACCTTTAAGGCTAGATTAGTGGCAAAAGGATATCGTCAGAAACAAGGAATTGATTATGACGAAACCTATTCGCCAGTAGCTATGCTTAAATCCATTCGGATGCTCCTGGCCATAGCAGCTCATTATGATTATGAGATATGGTAAATGGATGTGAAAATAACTTTCCTTAATGGAAACCTATTCGAGGATGTATACATGATACAACCTGAAGGTTTCACATCAGTTAATAAAACCAAAGTATGCAAGCTTCGACAATCCATATATGGATTAAAGCAAGCATCCAGGAGCTGGAACATCCGTTTTGATGAGACAATCAAAGAGTTTGATTTCTCATAAAATCCTGACGAACCTTGTGTGTATAAGAAGGTTAGTGGGAGTGCAGTCGTATTCCTAGTGTTATATGTCGATGACATATTACTTATAGGAAATGATATATCAGTCTTACAGTCAGTTAAAATTTAGTTGTCCAAAACTTTCTCCATGAAAGACCTGGGAGAAGCAACCTATATCCTTGGGATTAGAATCTATAGAAATAGATCAAAACAATTGCTTGGTCTTTCGCAGTCTGCATATATAGACCGAGTGCTAAAAGGGATTAGCATGTCGGAATCCAAGAAAGGTTACCTTCCCATCAGGCATGGGATCAACCTTTCGAAGTCTATGTGTCCGCGCATAGAAGACGAGAGGATTTACATGAATAAGATTCCTTATGCATCCGCAATAGGATCTATCATGTATGTATGTTATGTACTAGGCCCGATGTATCGTATGCTCTGAGCGTCACAAGCAAATACCAGTCTGATCCAGGAATGGATCATTAGGCGGCTGTCCAGACAATCCTCAAGTACTTAAGAAGAACTAAGGATGTGTTCCTAATATATGGAGAAGGTGATATGGTAATAATGGGTATACAGATGCCAGTTTCCAGACAGATAAGGATGACTCCAAATCTTAGTCTGGATACGTATTTATTTTGAATGGAGGCGCAATAAGTTGGAAGAGTTCCAAGCAAGACACCGTAGCGGATTCTACCAAGGAAGCGGAATATATTGCAGCTTCGGAAGCAGCAAATGAAGCAGTCTGGATCAAGAAGTTTGTCTCAGAACTTGGTATGGTTCCAACCATTGATGAAGCAATACCGGTTTATTGCGACAACAATGGAGCTATTGCACAAGCGAAGGAACCAAGGTCTCATCAATGATCCAAACATGTGCTTCGCCGCTATCATCTGATCAGAGAGATTATAAGTAGGAATGATATACAAATTGAGAAAATTCCCACTGAAAGGAATTTAGCGGATCTTTTAACTAAGGCCTTGCCTCAAAGCAAGTTTGAGGGTCATGTTAGAGCCTGTAGTATTGGATACTGTAGCGATTGGCATTAGGCCAAGTGGGAGTTTGTTAGTGATATGAGAAAAGTGTCCTAAGGTCTTATGATTGTAATCATTTATTTTAATAAATGAATATTCACTATTTGAGTATACATGTTTATGTATTTGATTGAGATCTTAAACTCATTTACTGAATGTCCGCAATACAATTCAGAGCATGAGAGAATTTGTGATGAATTCACAACTAGTGATTATCTCTACATGTGCAATTGTGAAGTATTGAAATTGTCCCTAGTCGATGAATTGATAAATACGGACACTATCAATTCTGTTGAGACTAGCATGGGTTATTCTCTAATCAGCTGATTCTCACTGGCTGGTGACATTGAGATGTCCGGAGATAAACATGAATGCTAGTTAAGGGAACTAGTTCATTGGAGTGACTGGCTGTAAAACTTCATATAGTAGTCTACATATAGATATGTCAGTGAAGTTCTTACCGCAGCTTAAGTGCGATGTTCCTTTGACTTGGGGTGTTCAAGTCATCTTGGTCATGGAGACTAATACTTTGACATCTTAAGCAAACGTCTCCAAGGAGGTGTGGACCCAGGATGATTGGGTATAAGCCGAAGTGCCCAAAGCTGTTTGAACAGCCTACAAAGGATTCACCACTCCTTGCGAGGAGATGTATACCCAAGGCCTATCGTCGGATTGTTACTCGAAGCCTCTGGCCAGAGCATGACATGTTCAGAGTATGAATCTCTTAAATACATGAGAGTAATTAGAATCTGCAAGACGAGAAAATGTTACTTGGGGTAGGTGTGACGTAGTCAGCCTAGTGGGGACTGACTCACATTGACCGTGTTCTGAACCAAGCGGGTATAAGATGGTGAAGGGAATGGGGCACGATTCATTATAGCTGCTGAAGGGTTTCAAAATAGTTTCTGAGGTCAACCGTTGATCTTACGATTAATTGGGGATCATGATGTACTACTAGGTGCCACTCATGATCGTTCTATAATTGGTTAATTATAGACGGCCAACATAAATCGAAAGCCTATTTAGTCACACGTACTACGAGTAATCCGAGGATTTAAAACGAGTTGAAAATTAGATTTTCCAATCAAGAGAGATTAGGTTTGGTTGAGCCAAACGATAAGTCAAATCTGAATTTTTCTGAGACGCATCGAAAGCGTAAAATGGCTAAGTCTTTTGAAGACTTAATAGATGAATTAAAAAAGTTTAATTCACTGGGGCGTGGCTTGGTTTGGCCGGCCAAAGAGGGTCTCCATCCTCTTTGCTTGGCCGGCCACAACAAAGGGAGAGAACCAAGTTTTTAGCTCAATTTATAAAATAAACCAAGTGTGGTTTGTTTTATAAAATTATAGATGATATAAATTTTTTATATAATAAATCAAGGTTTGGTTTATTTTTCATGGAAATTAAAATGAACCATGGATTGGATTATTTTATTTTATAAAATCAATCATGGATTGATTTACCATGATAAAAAAATTTATTCCATAAGAAAAAAGAGACTTGGTTGATTTTTATCATGAATAAAAAAAATGATAAAACTTGGCATGATGGAATAAGTCATAGAAAATTTATTTCATAAGAAAAAAGAGACTTGGCTATGAGAGGCCACTATATAAAGGACCCAAGGCAAGGCTTGGAAAATAATCGAAGTATTCTTGCCTGGGCTCTCTCCCTCTCCTCCCTTCTTCCTCTTGGCCGGTCACAAGGTTCTTCTCCCTTCTTCTTGCCGTGAGCACAAGGAGAAGCACCGAGGCGACGAAGTTCTTCCGTTGGGACGATCTTCCTCTCCAGCCATCATCACCTTGGGATTGGGCGCAAGTCATCTTCCTCCTCGCCGGAATTGTGATTCCGGCCGACCTTGGTAGTGAATTTTTCCGATGTGATTATTTCTCTCTTGATTTTTCTTGTCGCGTTCTCGGAGAATCTAGTAGTTCTCAGAACACGAAACTCGTGGCTTTGCGAAGTCATCTCGAAGATACTCGGCGTGGACGCGAATAGAGGCGGAGCTTCCGAGGGACGCTTACGGTTGGATCTCGTCCCTTCCTTCAAGTTACGCGAGGTAATAAGTAAATTGGTTTACGTTTCTGCAAAATTTTAAATATATGATCATGTCTATACAAGAAAAAGTTGCATGCTTAGATGTGTGGTTAAATAATTTGAGAAATTATTTATGCTAAACCTTTCGCTGCACGTAATTAATTTTAAAATTACGAACCCGCATCCATGTTAACATGCACCCGGTCCCAACATGATCCTTATATTTTAGAAAATATGTCCATGTATATCTAGTAAAATCATCAATGATAACAAAGCAATATCAACTTCCATTCAATGATATAATAGTGCTACAATCAAACAAGTCCATACGAAGTAAATCCAATGCGATAGAAGTACTTACAGTGCTTTTACCTTTATGTGCAAATTTTGTTTGCTTACCCATTTGACATGCATCACAAAGTTTGTCCTTTTCATACTTGATGCTTTGTAAGCCACGAACTAATCCCTTGTTGGCCAACTTTCGGATATTCTTCATGTTCACGTGTGCTAGTCTTCGGTGCCGACGGGTGGACTCCTCTTCTTTTGACACGAGACACTTAGCAAAAGCATTAGTAGCACTTTTAAAGGAAACTTGGTAAATGTTGTCTACTCTTGTTCCTACTAGTACCGTGTCAAAAGTGTCATGTTGTCTAACTAGACATTGACTTGGTTGAAAATCAATTGTGTAACCCGCATCACACAATTGACTGACACTTAGGAGATTAAATGTCATCCCCTTGACTAGAAGGGCATTTCTAATTCTAAGACATTCGGATATTTGAATGTCTCCTATTCTTATGACCTCAAGACTACCATTATTACCAAATGAAACATTACCTCTATTTTTACATTGAAGGGTAGTAAATAATGATTTATCACCGGTTATATGTTTGGAGCACCCACAATCAACGAACCAAGTTGATAGATGCTCCCCCTCAATCACAACCTATACAATTCGAAAAATAGAAGATTTAGGTACCCAAACCATGGGACCTAAAGCACCTACTAAACAAGACTTAGGCACCCATGCCTTGACAACTTTCTTTTGAACCTTGGGTGTCTTAAGTGGTCTAACACCAGTCCTAGACATTAAGGAGACAAATGAAGGTTTTTTAGGTCGGTAACCAATACCGGCCCTATTGTAGACTGCCCTTTGGGCATTCAAAATCATGTCTAAGGTCTTTGAGCTTGTTGAGAATTTCTCAAGAATACTCTTGAGTCTCTCAACTTCACACTTCAATGATTTGTTCTCATCCTCTAACAATTCAACATGCAAATCATCTACATCCTCATCCCTAGAGGACTTCAATTGTTCAATTTTAATTTTCAAAGACTTAATCTCATCCTCTAACATTTCTACATGTAAATCATCTACATCCTCATCCCTAGAGGATTTCAATTGTTCAATTTCAATATTCAAAGATTAATTTTTTGTTTTGACTTCTTCAAAAAATCGGTTAAACATGCAATTTCTCTATAGCATTTCTCAAGTTCGGGAGTGATTACCTCTTCATCATCCGAAGATGATGAAGCCACATTTGAGGAGTCGGAGGATTCATCACTGCTTTCTTCTCCCTCAATTGCCATGAGTGCCACATGCTGTGTACTCTTCTCCTCCTTCTCTTCATCGGATGAACTTGAGGATGATTCATCCCAAGTGGCCTTCTTCTTTTTCTTTGACTTTCCTCCTTCTTCTTGGATTTCTCCTCCTTCTTCTTTAGCTTCCGGCATTTACTCTTGAAGTGCCCTTTCTTGTTACACTCATAACAAGTTACATTAGATTTATCAACTTTAGCTTCACTAGGATTACCTTTACTCTTGAAGTGTCGACTCCTTCTCATCATCCTTCTAATGAAATTGGCCATCTCGGAGGAGGAAGAGCCGCTGCCATCTTCCTCAGACTCGGACTAGGATTCGGAAGAAGATGAAGATGATGAGACTTCCTTCTCCTTCTTCTTCTTGTTCTTTTCACCTGCAACTAAGGCAATCCCCTTCTCCTTGGGACCATTGTTAGTCATTTCATGAAGTTCCATCTCACAAAACAAATCATCTAATTTTACAATTGATAAGTCCTTGGAAACTTTGCAGGCATCCACCATGGATGACCACAAAGCATTCCTTGGAAATGCTTTTAACACATACCTCACAAGGTCGCGATTCTCGACCTTTTCATCAATAGAATGAAGACCATTGAGGACTTCCTTGAACCAGCTATGTAGCTCACTTACGGTTTCATTCTCCTTCATGGAGAGCTTTTGGAGTTGGTTGAGGAACAAATCCCTCTTGGCGATTCTTGAATCTCGGGAGCCCTCGTTGAGTTCTATGAGCTTGTTCCACAAATCTCTTGCACTTGTGAATGGACCAACCTTGATTAGTTGGTCTTTGTTCATGCCGCATTGTAGGGTCACCACTGCCTTCGCGACGGCTTCACTCTTCCGGGTTTGTTCAGCCGTCCAACGCCAAGATTCAAGTTCTTTGTCTTCATCATCCTTTGTAGGGGTAAAACCCTCCTTCACCGCGAACCAAGTATTGATGTCCATCTTTAGGTAGTACTCCATCTTCGATCTTCAATATTGAAAATCTGCGCCATCGAAGAAGGGAGGTCGTGTGGTGCTAAAGCCTTCTCTCAACGCCATGGATGATAGCTCTCGATTGTTAATCCGCTAGAACAAAGCCCCAAGCTCTGATACCACTTGTTGGAACTTGGATGGCTAGAGAGGGGGGCGAATGTAGTCAGACACTTGAGCTTTAGCTCTTTTCAATTTTCTGCACCTCAAATGTTAGTAGCACGGCGGAAGCACAAGAAAAACAGAGTTGCAGAAAACTAAACCCTAAATTAAGCACAAACACAAAAACACTAACAAGAGGATTTACAAGGTTCGGGGATAACTTGCCCCTACTCCTTGGCGTGCGCTTAAGGTGGGGATCCCTTGATCGTCGGCAGATCAAGCCCCGAAAAATCCGGATAGTAAGCAACCTCCTTCTCAATGGAGTAACCTCTCCACAGCGTTTCAAGATGATAAAGTATAAAGTACAGGAAACACAAGAAGGATCTTACTTAGCACTTAGAACCACAAGAACAAAAGCAAACTTCTCTGAGCTCCACCCAGCGCAGATCTCACGCAAGACTCTCCTCTTCGTGTCTTCTCGCTGATGGACTCAAGCTTCTTGTTTCTCTTCTCCCAAGTGCCCAAGTAACAGAAGGTTGCTTCAAGGATCACAGTTGCTTGCTCAAGATGATGGAACAACAGATAGCACAAGCACGCAGCAAGAAGTGTTCGCAGCAAGCTCTAGCCAGAACTCTCTTCAGCCCTTCTCCACTACGCAGCTTAAGTCTTCTCCACTATCGCCAGGTCACCACCTCACTGCAGCCTCCAGCTGCTCACCTGCCAATGTCAGCTACCACTGGGCTCTCCCTGGACTCCCTGAGCTTCCCTCAGCCAAGCTCCAGTCAGCAGCTCCAGCCGTTGCAACCTGAGATGGCAAATGGACAAACCTGCCCAAGGAAAGGCTTCCATTGACTCTCCTTCAGTGTTTGAATCCATCCCTGTCACCTGCACACTTAATCAGAGCATTAGCACCACATATCAAGCAGAAAATCAAGTATCAGAGATTAAGCGCAGAGAATCAGATACGTTCAGACGCGATCAGAGCGTCCGACAGTGCATTTTGAATTAAAGTGATCGGTCACCGGACCGATCAGAGTGAAGCCTGATCGGTCACCAGACCGATCAGGATAGGCATAGACCGATCAGGCAAAAGCCTGATCGGCCCACTGTGAGAAAATCGTAATCGTAGACATCAGATCCTGGGTCGTGGATCGGTCACCGGACCGTTCAAGAGCTGATCAATGGGGGAACTCAACTCACTGTGTGCTCCCTGATCGGTCACCAGACCGATCAGGAGCCAAGCAATGAGTGAACTGCCTGCTCCCTGATCGGTCACCGGACCGATCAGGAGCCAAGCAGTGAGGGAACTGCCTGCTCCCTGATCGGTCACCGGACCGATCAGGAGCCGAGCAGTGAGGGAACTGTCTACTCCCTGATCGGTCACCGGACCGATCAGGAGCCAGGAAGTAGGTTCCCAACCTTACTGTGTGCTCCCTGATCGGTCACTAGACCGATCCACGAAGGAGCACCGTGCCAACTTCCCTGATCGGTCACCAGACTGATCCAGGCAAGGTCAAATCTCCTCTAAGTCATGAGAACAAGCCTCCGACCCATCTCTTAATCGTGCCATGCCCAGCTTCACTCACTGGGACTTCAACCTAGCCCTCCATGCTAGGACCTGGCTTCACTCACCAGGGTTTTAGTCACCCGGCTTCACTCACCGGGACACGGCTTTACTCACCGGGATTTCAGTCACCTGGCTTCACTCACCGGGACCCGGCTTCACTCACCGGGGTTTCAGTCACCCGGCTTCACTCACCGGGGTTTCAGTCACCCGGCTTCACTCATCGGGATTTCAGTCACCCGGCTTCACTCACCGGGACCCGGCTTCACTCATCGAGGTTTTAGTCACCCGGCTTCACTCACCGGGACCCAGCTTCACTCACCGGGGTTTCATCAAACCTAGCCCTCCAGGCTAGGACTGACCCTCCAAGTCAAGGTTTTTCCACACCTAACCCTCCAGGTTAGGACTTTCCACACCTAGCCCTCTAAGCTAGGACTTTTCCACACCTAACCCTCCAGGTTAGGACTTTTCCACACCTAACCCTCCAGGTTAGGATTTTTCAACACCTAACCCTCCAGGTTAGGACTTTTCCACTCCTAACCCTCCAGGTTAGGACTTTTCCACATCGTGTCTAATCCCCGATCAGGACTTAATCATAATCATCTCATCATCCTAAACTAAAATCGGTGTCAACACCAAAACAACAATCAGGGTCAGACTGTATCAACACCCTTCAGTGGTACCAGAGTAACTCGAGTTTTCCTACATTGTAATGTACAAAAGGAGCAGTGGAGTGTCCACTGAAGAATGAAGTTACATGAAGGATGCCGACCACACACGATGACCGAAGGATGCACTTGGAGAAGATGTTATCCCTAGGTTGACCATCAATCTTCTCATTCGCTTGAGAAGATCGTAGTATACGGGTCATAACCATATCACGTTTCTTGCTTATATGTTGATATATGCTATGTGTGTGTATGTGATGTATGCTTAGATGTTTATCTTAATTAAGTCAACTCAATATGCCTACCAAAGTTCGGTACTCATAAACTACCTCGATCATTTGTTGTTGGGTTTGCCAAAGCAAAGCAACGCATTTTATCTTGGTAGAGTGCGAGAGGACAATTGTGATGTCCCGCTATCAAACTTTGAGTGAGACTTAACTAAGTCCCCTCAATTAGATTGAGAAACATGGAGGCATATCCAAAAGTTGGAAAAATTGGGTAAGAGAACAATTATTCCATGTCTTGGGCGATTAGCCAAAGCTAACTCAAGATGATGTGTAATATGGATCTTGACCCTTTGTTTCAAAGAGTCGCATGAGATGTAATTGGTAAAATGTTACCTACCTAATTATACCAAGTCTTGGGCAATTAGCCAAAGCTAACTCAAGATGAAGTATAATATGGATCTTGTCCCACATGAATAATGATTGCTATTTGGTTTGGAGCTAGTAGTGTTGGTAAATTGAGTTTGTCTACATCCATGACTAGCCCGCACCAAAGCTCTACGATTCAGTGGGAGCATCATTTAATTAAAGGCCTAATTAAATGAATTAGATATGATACTTATTTCTGCATAATTTTACTGTTGTAGATCACCATGTCATCTAACACATTAAATACTCTCTCTCTGCGATCTGTCCTTGAGAAGGACAAGCTCAACGGAGCTAATTTCCTGGACTGGTACAGAAATTTGAGGATAGTCCTCAAACAAGAACGAAAATTGTACGTCCTAGAGCAATCTCTTCCAGAAGCACCCGCTGCTACCGCTACCCGTGCCGAAAAGGATGCTTACAAGAAGCATCAGGATGATGCACTTGATGTATCATGCCTTATGTTTGCCACCATGAACTCTGAGCTTCAAAAGCAACATGAGAACATGAATGCACATGAGATTGTTGAGCATCTAAAGCAACTATATTAAGAGCAAGCTAGGCACGAGCGGTTTGAGGTGTCTAAAGCCCTATTTGCATACAAGATGCAAGAAGGAACTCCTGTAGGAACTCACGTACTCAAGATGATTGGGTATGTCGAGAACCTTGAATGACTAGGATTTCCACTGGGCCAAGAATTGGCAACGGACCTTATCCTGCAATCGTTGACGGAGGGGTATAATCAATTTGTCATGACCTATAACATGAATGAAATTGACAAGCCTTTGCCTGAGATGCTCAGCATGTTAAGAACTGCTAAACCTAATCTCAAGAAAACCAAAACCAGTAATGTACTGATGGTACAAAAGGGCAAAGGCAAATGGAAGCCTAAAGGCAAGGGTAAGACCCAAGCCAAAGGCAAGGCCAACTCTACTACATCCAAGGCTAAAGATAAGGTGCCTAAGGAAGGGACATGCTTCCACTGTGGTGAGACCGGACATTGGAAGAGGAACTGCAAATATTACCTGGAGGAAGTAAAGAAGAAAAGAAGTGAGACTTCTACCTCAGGTATTTTTGTTATAGAAGTCAATCTATCTATCTCTTCTTCTTGGGTATTAGATACCGGATGTGCGTCTCACATTTATACTAATGTGCAAGGCCTTCAAAGAGTTAGATCATTGATGAAGGGCGAAGTGGACCTACGAGTAGGCAATGGAGCAAGAGTTGCTGCCATAGCTGTAGGAACTTATTCCTTGTCTTTGCCCACTGGGCTTATCTTAGAACTAGATGAGTGTTTTTATGTACCTACATTGACTAAGAACATAATTTCAGTATCTTGTTTGGACAAGAAAGGCTTTTCATTTATCATAAAGGACAAATGTTGTTCCATAATGTTAAATGACATGTTCTATTGTAATGCACCACTTGTGAATAGACTCTATGTTCTAGACCTAGAAAACCCAATCTATAATCATAAATACCAAACGGTTCAAATCCAATGATGTGAACCAAACGTATCTCTGCCATTGTCACTTGGGACATATAAATGAGAGTCGTATATCCCAGCTCCATAAGGATGGATTACTGGACTCATTTGATTTTGAATCAGATGGACATGTGAATCTTGTCTTCTAAGCAAGATGACCAAGACTCCATTTAGTGGACATGGCGAAAGAGCAACAGACTTGTTAGGACTCATACATACTGATGTATGTGGACCTTTCAATGTCGCAGCTAGAGGAGGCTATCAGTACTTCATCACTTTCACTGATGATGTCAGTAGATACGGCTATGTGTATCTCATGAAACACAAGTCGGAATCCTTTGAAAAGTTTAAAGAATTCAAAAGTGAAGTACAAAACCAACTTGGCAAGAGTATTAAGATGCTTCAATCAGATCGAGGTGGTGAATACCTTAGCCAAGAGTTTCGTGACCATCTAGCAGAGTGTGGGATCATATCCCAACTCACTCCACCTGGAACACCACAATGGAATGGTGTGTCCGAGCGGAGAAATCATACTCTATTAGATATGGTACGATCGATGATGAGTCAGACAGACCTTCCTACTTCCTTCTAGGGATTCGCTCTAGAGACGGCTCTTTTCACACTTAACCGAGTTCCATCAAAGGCCGTCACAAAGACATCATATATGATATGGACTGGGAAGAGTCCCACGATGTATTTTATTAAGATTTGGGGTTGTGAGGCTTACGTTCGACGTCAAGTCTCAGATAAACTAGGACCCAAATCTGATAAGTGCTATTTTGTAGGATATCCCAAGGAAACGAAGAGATATTACTTTTACAAACCCACACAAGGCAAAGTGTTTGTCGCTAGAAATGGTATTTTTCTAGAAAAGGAGTTTATTTCTAGAAGAACTAGTGGAAGTAAAATCCATCTTGAAGAAGTTCAAAATGCAGATAGTACTGAGGCCTTAATGGACATTAAACAGGCACCACAAGCTGTTGTGGATCATTAGATTGTTGCATAAGAAGTTGTGGAACAACAAGCTGTACACGTAGACCTACCTCTTCGCAGATCTGATAGGATACGTTGTCAGCCTGAGAGATACTTGTTGGTGCAAGTTGCATCAATGATGTTCTCCTTTAAGTGTTTTAATGTTTGACAATACACTTAAGTCAGTGATACATTGAACATACAAAGAGGAGCAAAGGAGAAGTAACCTAAGTTGAAGAAAAGTCCTAGTTAATCTAGGTATCGAACCCCTAAGACCTAGCGAAGGGCTGCTAGGCACCTAGCGAAGGGCTGCTAGGTATCGAAACCCTAAGACCTAGCGAAGGGCTGCTAGGAACCTAGCGAAGGGCTGCTAGGTATCGAAACTCTAAGTCCTGGCGAAGGGCTGCTAGGCACCTAGCGAAGGGCTGCTAGGTATCAAAACCCCAACACCTAGCGAAGGGCTGCTAGGCACCTAGCGAATGGCTTCTAGGCATAGAAGACCTAGCGAAGGATTTCTAGGCACCAGGCGAAGGACCGCTTGATAACAAAGACCTAGCGAAGGGCTGCTAGGCACCTGGCGAAGGACTGCTAGGCACCTGGCGAAGGACTGCTAGGGAATGAAGACTTGGTCCGAGGGACTAAGCAACTTAGCTGAGCGATGACTAAGGACAAGAGTAGAGACGGGTCAGGGTTTGGGCGTCTCGAGGTCCGGAGGTATCGGAAGCTAAACAAAAGTCCACCCGAAGGACTGGGTGGCAACCGTCTCCTGAAAGGTGTAGGTGAATGGCGCATTCTCGAGGGATGGGAACTTACGCCGGTTCGACCTAGGGTTTGGTGCAAATCCAAAGTCCAAACCAAGTCCTTAAGGCTAATATTATATGTATATATGCTTTGTGTTTATGTATCTTGCAGGTGCCAAGATTGGAAGACAAAGCAAGCAAAAACCAGGGTTGCAGCCTTTGATGGGGGTGCCCCCAGTGTTGGGGGCGCCCAGAAGCAAGGCATAAACCCAGTCTTGGGTTTAAACCAGTGTTGGGGGCGCCCGGAATGATGGGGGCGCCCGGAGTAAAGAGGAAAATGAAGTTCTCGTGAAGTAAGCAGAATAGGTGTCAAGGGGGGCGCCCGGAACGTCCGGGGCGCCCGGGTTGAAACCTATATTTGCTGTTTCAGGTCCGAAATGCAGATAAGCACTCAGGAGGGCGCCTGGGAGGTCCGGGGCGCCCTGGTCAACGACTTTATCACCTGTGGCAAGGTAGGCGCAAGGATAAGGTTTGACCGAGTTATTAGGGGCGCCCCAACGTCCAGGGCACCCCAACGTCCAGGGCGCCCCCAGGAGTGCTATATAAGGGGCTTCGACCCCTCTGCTTGAATATCAACTGCCAAGTACCATTCTGATCTTTCTGACCAACAACAATGCGCTAAAGACGAGGCTCTATGACCGGGAGGCTCCAGGAGGAAGTGCGCGGCACTTCGGAGGTCCAGATCGGCCGAGTTTCAGATCTTGTTTGTTCGGTTTGAGTTTACTATTACGCACTTAATTTTACTTATCTTTTGATTGTAAACTTGCACTGTAAGTCAGGTTTCTCCACCTCCGGAAAGTCCGGGAAGGAGACCAATAGTGGACGGGCGTTCCCGTGCATAGTCCTTGGATGTACTGACCCTGGGGGGTCGGGAACCAAGTAAAAATCCGCTGTATCACTGTCTTTCTTTATTTCTTTTATTTACTTTTCCGCTGTGCTACTAATGTTCTAAGTTTAGAACGATCCAAGTCTTTCTACGAAGTTTCCGCGAGTAATTTTCACTATCGATATTCACCCCCCCTCTATCGACGGCACCGGTCCTACAATTGGTATCAGAGCTGAGCCGCTCTTCACCGGACTAACCGCCGACGGAGCAACAACGCCAGGAGTTGAGGGGGAGTCCAGGGGTGAATCATGTTTTTTTTAATGTCTAATTTTAAATTGCATATTATTTGTTTCACATGCAGGGAGAGAGTGCACTATAAAAATCAGTGCCCTACTCGTAAAAATCGTTCATCACCGGCGGCAAAGGGGGCACCAGCGCCAGGAGTCCGGAGAGATAAAAGCTACATCAGATGTTTCAAATGCAAGAAATACGGACACTACAAAAATAAGTGTCCGACCAAGGTACGTAAGATTTATGTTCCAAAAATTTTACAAGTTCCTGCACTGCCTTGTGATAATGTAGTTAATTTTTCTGATAAATTAGACTTACTGCATAGTAAAATTAATTCTTTGCATGTCAAATTAGAAAATACAAATATGACTAAAAAATCCGAAATTAACTATTTAATCCAGAACATCAATTCAGAAATTTCTAAATTAAACTATCATAATTCGGATAATGTTAACTCTGATAACATTAATTCAGATAAATTAAATCCTAAGGATAATTCTGAATTAAAATTAGAAAATCCTAAGGATAATTCTGAATTAAAATTAGAAAATCCTAAGGATAATTCTGAATTAAAATTTAAAAATCTTGAGGATAAAGATGTATCTGAGGATAATTATGAGGATAATTCTGAAGATAAGGGAGATGATATCTCTTTAGATATTAATTTAATCATTCCATTAGAAAATCCTGAAAAATTAACTAGTGACCCATTTTACTCCACTTACTTTGAGGATGTTGAAAGATCTAATCTTGAGGAGGAGATAGAATTGTCTAAAATAAAGGTCATGGTTAATAAAAATTACAAAGGTTCAAATAAATCAGAATTACTAGAGAAACTTAAAAAGAAAAATAAGGATGAGCCAGAAATTTTTGAAATAATGAAAATGCTGAACCTAAATCCACAACTATTGATTAATTAATTAATCATATTTAAATTAATTAAATCATAATTATTCAAATTCAAATTAATTAAATATTAATTATTCAAATTTAAATTAATTAAATCTTAATTATTCAAATTCAAATTAATTAAATCTTAATTATTTAAATTCAAATTATTAAATCTTAATTATTAAAATTCAAATTAATTAAATCTTAATTATTCAAATTTAAATTAATTAAATCTTAATTATTAAAATTCAAATTAATTAATTCTTAATTATTCAAATTCAATTCAAATTAAATCAAAATTTAAATTAAATTCAAATTAAATTAAATTAAATTTAAATTAAATTCAAATTAAAACTAAATTTAAATTAAATTCAATTAAATTAAATTCAAATTAAATTCAAATTAAATTCAAATTAAATTAAATTAAATTAAATTCAAAATTAAATTCAAATTAAATCAAATCCAAATTAAATTAAATTCAAATTAAATTATTTCAAATCAATCTTAATTAATTTACCTTAATTAAAATTAAATCTTAATTAATTTAACTAAGATTAATCCAAATAAATTAAATATCAATTAATTCATACTTAAAATTAATTCAATTAGATTTTAATTAATTCAAACTTAAATTAAGTCAAATAAACTTAATTGAATCAATTAAATTCAATTTAATTCCTGATCAATTTAAACTTAATCAATTAATTTCTAATTAATTCAACTTCAATTAATACTTAAGTAACCTGAATCCAACTAAAATCTTAAATAACTTAAACTCAAACTAAAATAAAATTTTACCCAAACTGTAACAATTAAAATTAATAACATTAAATATATCAAAGTGGGTTGGCATATTCGCGGGTTCACACGACATGTATCAAATCGGGAATTTGATACATTTTTAGAAACTTAAATAAAATACTTTGGACTTGTTTGACTCATGCATAATTGCCATGTCATGCATTTGCTATTTCTTTTAAATATATGACATGTCATTCATATTTAAAGTTTATGCATATATTAGATCGGCTATAGGAAAAAGAATAATTGAAACTTGATCAACCTAGTATTGGGTGGCGGTGAGATGATAGTACGTTAGGGAAGCCAATTCTAATAAATCATGTATACTTGGTCTCTTTAGACTGGTGAAACTAGCCGAAGCTACCGATCCAAGACCCAAACTAGTTAGACCAGAATTTATCAAAAAGTAATTTTGAAAATAAAATTTCATTAAAAGGCTTTGTCAAGGAAAGGGTTGATGATCCAATAAGGCTACGGCCAAAGAAGGCCTAGTGCCTCGCCAAGTCCTGTAAGCCAATTTTTGAAATTCAAATTCAAGTTACTTCTTGTCAAATTCAAATCTAACACAAGCTTTAATTAAATCTTAGAGTTAATAATAAATTAAGAAAAATGATTCAAGCATCTCACAATACACCTATAAGGCAACCATGCTTGCTGTATTGATACATCTAAAATGGGTGAGATGTTAAGGACTAATGAATTGAAAAATATTTTTCAAAATTATTTTTCAAAATTGTTAGAATATTTATCTAAAAATATTTTTTCAAAATAGTGCTTCAACATAATAATGTTTTTATGGAATTCATGCTTGTCTGATTGAATATACATATTATATGTTTTCAAAAATTATATCTTTTCAAAATTGTCTGACTCACTCAATTAGACACAAGCCTCTTAGAATAACACTAAAGTTCCTTAAGGTACTTAGTTAGAGTCAAACGGTGTTGGATGCAGGGGGAGTATTTTGGTCTTTTTATTAAAAATATTTTTTCGAAAACTGCACCTTAATTTCCATCACACATGTTTTCAAAATTATCTTCTTTCCAAATTGTGGTTTCAAAAGTTATCTACTTGAAAATTATCGCTCATTTGATTTTGATAAACCTTAAAGACACAGAGGAAGGTCCATTTCATGATCTAAAAAGGACTCCTATGACGTGTCAGTTTTAGGGGGAGTCTGAGTCAACATTCTGACAAGTTTTAAATTATTAATTTTTTAAAATTATTAGATTATTCTTTTGATCTGAATCAAATCTTAAGACTCAGAGGAAGAGTACTTGTGGTCAACAAGCTTCCCAGGACTGAGTCAAGTTTAGGGGGAGGTCACATTAAAAGAATTATTCAATAACATGTTTTCTTGAACAATATCTTCAAAATCTTGCTAAAAACATAAGTATTCTTTCGAAATACTAACATTTTTTTAAAAAAAAATCTAGTATTTTCTAAAATTCATCTGGTTTTGATCAATTTGAAAAAATGTTTATCTTGAGTTTGGAAAATCTTCAAAGACACTTAAGAAAATGTCTTTGTAGTCAACAAGGTTTCCTATGATTGTGTCAGACTAGAAGATAAACTAAGTCAAGTATTATGACTTCAAAAATTCATACCTTTTTCAAAATTAATTTACATCCTACTATTCTGTGACTTATGAAACTATTTTTGAAATAATATTTACTCGGGTTGAAAGTCAAGTCAAATATTATGTTTGCAAAAGTACTTAATACAATACATTTTTCAAAAGTACTTAATTTTTCAAAAATTACTTAGATGTTTCAAAGTTTCATATTTTTCAAAAATTAGATAGTACTTGCAAAATATGCATAATATTTATATTTTCCAAAATAGCATTCTTTCCAAAGTTATGCATTTTCCAAAAGTACTTATAGTTTTCAAAAATTACAAAAGTACTTGCATTTTTTCCATGATAATTCTCAAAGTACTTTTCAAAGCACATAACGTCTTTTTTCAAAATACACATTTGTCAAAATTTGCAATATACCATTCAAAGTACAATGCTTTCAAATTTTTTTTGCACTAAGTATTTTCGAATAGAACCAAAAGATCTTCATTGTTGGTGCAAGTATTGTTTTTTGATGTATGACAAAGGGGGAGAGGTGTGCTTAAGTTAGAAGTTAGAAAAATTTTCTCCCAAAAATCAACTTAAGTTTCAAAACTTATATCATTTTTTCATTTTTTCATTTTTTATCCCAAGGACAGTAAGTTAGCCCCTTTAAACCAATCTAACTTAAGTTATTGTCAAATATCAAAAAGGGGGAGATTGTTGGTGCATGTTGCATCAATGATGTTCTCCTTTAAGTGTTTTAATATTTGACAATACACTTAAGTCAGTGATACATTGAATAGACAAAGGGGAGCAAAGGAGAAGTAACCTAAGTTGAAGAAAAGTCCTAGTTAATCTAGGTATCGAAACCCTAAGACCTAGCGAAGGGCTGCTAGGTATCGAAACCCTAAGACCTAGCGAAGGGCTGCTAGGCACCTAGCGAAGGGCTGCTAGGTATCGAAACTCTAAGTCCTGGCGAAGGGCTGCTAGGCACCTAGCGAAGGGCTGCTAGGTATCGAAATCGTAAGACCTAGCGAAGGGCCGCTAGGCACCTAGCGAAGGGCTGCTAGGCATAGAAGACCTAGCGAAGGATTGCTAGGCACCAAGCGAAGGACCGCTTAGTAACAAAGACCTAGCGAAGGGCTGCTAGGCACCTGGCGAAGGACTGCTAGGGAATGAAGACTTGGTCCGAGGGACTAAGCAACTTAGCTGAGTGATGACTAAGGACAGGAGTAGAGACGGGTCAGGGTTTGGGCGTCTCGAGGTCCGGAGGTATCGGAAGCTAAGCAAAAGTCCACCCGAAGGACTGGGAGGCAACCGTCTCCAGAAAGGAGTAGGTGAAAGGCGCGTTCTCAGGGGATGGGAACTTGCGCTGGTTCGACCTAGGGTTTGGTGCAAATCCAAAGTCCGAACCAAGTCCTTAAGGCTAATATTATATGTATATATACTTTGTGTTTATGTATCTTGCAGGTGCCAAGATTGGAAGACAAAGCAAGCAAAAACCAGGGTTGCAGCCTTTGATGGGGGCGCCCCCAGTGTTGGGGGCACCCAGAAGCATGGCATAAACCCAGTCTTGGGTTTAAACCAGTGTTGGGGGCGCCCGGAATGATGGGGGCGCCCGGAGTAAAGAGGAAAATGAAGTTCTCGTGAAGTAAGCAGAATAGGTGTCAAGGGGGGCGCCCGGAACGTCCGGGGCGCCCAGGTTGAAACCTATATTTGCTGTTTCAGGTCCGAAATGCAGATAAGCGCTCAGGAGGGTGCCTGGGAGGTCTAGGGCACCCTGGTCAAAGACTTTATCACCTGCGGTGAGGTAGACGCAAGGATAAGGTTTGACCGAGTTATTAGGGGCACCCCAGCATCCAGGGCGCCCCCAGGAGTGCTATATAAGGGGCTTCGACTCCTCTGCTTGAACATCAACTGCCAAGTACCATTCTGATCTTTTTGACCAACAACAATAAGCTAAAGACGAGGCTCTACGACCGGGAGGCTCCAGGAGGAAGTGCGCGGCACTTCGGAGGTCCAGATCGGCCGAGTTTCAGATCTTGTTTGTTCGGTTTGAGTTTACTATTACGCACTTAATTTTACTTATCTTTTGATTGTAAACTTGCACTGTAAGTCGGGTTTCTCCGCCTCCGGAAAGTCTGGGAAGGAGACCAATAGTGGACGGGCGTTCCCGTGCATAGGCCTTGGATGTACTGACCCTGGGGGGTCGGGAACCAAGTAAAAATCCGCTGTGTCACTATCTTGCTTTATTTCTTTTATTTACTTTTCCGCTGTGCTACTAATGTTCTAAGTTCAGAACGATCGAAGTCTTTCTATGAAGTTTCCGCGAGTAATTATCACTATTGATATTCACCCCCCCTCTATCGACGGCACCGGTCCTACAATACTCATTTCTCTTGTCTGACCATGATGACGTTACGCTTATTGAGTTGAATGAGCCTACATCCTATCAAGAAGCTAAGATTAGCCCAGATTCTGAGAAATGGCTAGAGGCCATGAGATCCAAAATGGAATCCATATACACTAACCAAGTATGGACTTTGGTTGATCCACCTGAGGGAATTACACCCATTGGGTGTATGTGGGTCTTTAGAAGAAAGACTGACATGGATGGACGCATGCATACCTATAAAGGGTGATTGGTAGAGGTTTCAAACAAATTCATGGTATCGACTATGATGAAACCTTTTCACCAGTGGCGATGCTTAAGTCTATTCGGATCATGCTTGCTATTGCAGCTTACCATGACTACGAAATCTGGAAGATGGATGTCAAAACCGCATTCCTAAATGGGAATTTACTCAGGATGTGTACATGACACAACCTAAGGGTTTTGTTGATCCAGAGCATGCTAGAAAGGTATGTAAATTGCAAAGGTCCATTTATGGGCTAAAGCAAGCTTCTCGAAGCTGGGATCATTGATTCGATGATGCAATCAAAGTGTTTGGTTTCATCAAGAATGAAGATGAACCCTGTGTCTATAAGAGGGTTAGTGGGAGCACGGTTGTCTTCCTGATCTTGTATGTAGATGACATACTCCTCATTGGTAATGATATCCCTTCACTACAGTCTATGAAGACATGGCTAGGGAATTGTTTCTCAATGAAAGACTTAGGTGAAGCAACCTATATCCCATGTTGGAACTTGGATGGCTAGAGAGGGGGGGTGAATGTAGCCAGACACATGAGCTTTAGCTCTTTTCAATTTTCTGCACCTCAAATGTTAGTAGCGCAGCGGAAGCACAAGAAAAACAGAGTTGCAGAAAACTAAACCCTAAACTAAGCACAAACACAAAAACGCTAACAAGAGGATTTACAAAGTTCGGGGATAACTTGCCGCTACTCCTTGGCGTGCCCTTAAGGTGGGCGATCCCTTGATCGTCGGCAGATCAAGCCCCGGAAAATCCGGATAGTAAGCAACCACCTTCTCGGTGGAGTAACTGTTAGTGATATGAGAGAAGTGTCCTAAGGCAATCGCCTTATGATTGTAATCATTTATTCTAATAAATGAATATTCACTATTTGAGTATACATGTTTGTGTATTTGATTGAGATCTTAAACTTATTTACTGAATATCCGCAATATAATTCATAGCATGAGAGAATTTGTGATGAATTCACAACTAGTGATTATCTCTACATGTGCAATTGTGAAGTATTGAAATTGTCCCTAGTCGATGAATTGATAAATACAGACACTATCAATTCTGTTGAGACTAGCATGAGTTATTCTCTAATCAGCTGATTCTCACTGGCTGGTGACATTGAGATGTCCGGAGATAAACATGAATGCTAGTTAAGGGAACTAGTTCATTGGAGTGACTGGCTGTAAAACTTCATATGGTAGTCTACATATAGATATGTCAGTGAAGTTCTTACCGCAGCTTAAGTGCGATGTTCCTTTGACTTGCGGTGTTCAAGTCATCTTGGTCATGGAGACTTATACTTTGACATCTTAAGCAAGCGTCTCCAAGGAGGTGTGGACCCAGGATGATTGGGTATAAGCCGAAGTGCCCAAAGCTGTTTGAACAGCCTACAAAGGATTCACCACTCCTTGCGAGGAGATGTATACCCGAGGCCTATCATCGGATTGTTACTCGAAGCCTCTGGCCAGAGCATGACATGTTCAGAGTATGAATCTCTTAAATACATGAGAGTAATTAGAATCCGTAGGACGAGAAAACGTTACTTGAGCTAGGTGTGACGTAGTCAGCCTAGTGGAGACTGACACACATAGACCATGTCCTGAACCAAGTGGGTATAAGATGGTGAAGGGAATGGGGCACGATTCATTATAGCTGCTGAAGGGTTTCAGAATTGTTTCTGAGGTCAATCGTTGATCTTTCGATTAATTGGGGATAATGATGTACTACTAGGTGCCACTCATGATCGTTCTATAATTAATTGATTAATTATAGACGACCAACATAAATCCAAAGCCTATTTAGTCACATGCACTACGAGTAATCCGAGGGATTTAAAACGAGTTGAAAATTGGATTTTCCAATCAAGAGAGATTAGGTTTTGTTGAGCCAAACGATAAGTCGAATCTGAAATTTTCAGAGACGCATCGGAAGCGTAAAATGGCTAAGTCTTTTGAAGACATAATAGATGAATTAAATAAGTTTAATTCATTGGGGCGTGCCTTGGATGGGCCGGCCAAAGAGGGCCTCCATCCACTTTGCTTGGCCGACCACAACAAAGGGAGAGAACCAAGTTTTGGTTCAATTTATAAAATAAACCAAGTGTGGTTTGTTTTATAAAATTATGGATGATATAAATTTTTATATAATAAACCAAGGTTTGGTTTATTTTTCATGGAAATTAAAATGAACCATGGATTAGTTTATTTTATAAAATCAATCATAGGTTGATTTACCATGATAAGGAAATTTATTCCATAGGAGAGAAGAGACTTGATTGATTTTTTATCATGAATTAAAATATGATTTTAACCATGATATAAAATCAAACTTGGCATGATGGAATAAGTTATTCCATATTTGAGAGGCTTGATGGTTGAGAGGCCACTATATAAAGGACCCAAGGCAAGGCTTGCATAATAATCATAGAGATGAAGGCATAGGCTCTCTCCCTCTCTTTCTCTCCTTCTCTTCTCCCCTTCTTGCCGTGCGCCAACTAACCCCAAGAGGGAGCACCAGCCGGCCGCCCCTACCCTTTCCCGGCCATCCTTTTATGGTTAGTCTTCCGACTTCTCTCTTGGTTTTTCTCGTCACGTTCTTGGAGAATCTAGTAGTTCTTGAGAACACGAAACTCGTGGATTTGCGAAGTCATCCCGAAGATACTCGGCGTGGACGCGAATAGAGGCGGAGCTTCCAAGGGACGCTTACGGTTGGATCTCTCCCTTCCTTCGAGTTACGCGAGGTAATACGTAAATTAATTTATGTTTCTGCAAAATTTCAAATATATGATCATGTCTACACAAGACAAAATTGCATGCTTAGATGTGTGGATAAATAATTAGAGAAATTATTTATGCTAGACCTTCCGCTGCACGTAATTAATTTTAAACTTACGAACCCGCATCCATGTCAACATGCACCCGGTCCCAACAGTAACCTCTCCACAGCGTTTCAAGATGATGAAGTATAAAGTATAGGAAACACAAGAAGGATCTTACTTAGCACTTGGAACCACAAGAACACAAGCAAACTTCTCTGAGCTCCACCCAGCGCAGATCTCACGCAAGACTCTCCTCTTCGTGTCTTCTTGTTGATGGACTCAAGCTTCTGATGGATCGTCTAAGGTGTGCTAGAGGGGGGGGGGTGAATAGCACTTCTTCGTCGTTTTGATCTCTACAAAGTTGTTAGCACAGCGGAAACAATAATATGCAAAATAAATAAGGAATAAAACACCGCTAACACCTTGATTTACTTGGTATCCACCCCGGTCAGGTGACTAATCCAAGAATCCTTCGGTGGATCAACCCCCGGATAACCTCCGGCTAGATCTGTCGCTCCTTGTGGGTGGAGAAACCTCGCCACAACACCTTGAACGCTCTTTGATCACAGTAGACTACTAACTTACTTTAACCAAGCAAGTTTCGTCAAGAAGATAGTAGGAAACGATCCCTTCAAATAGGGCTCGAATCTGAGAACAGCTGCTACCAGTCGACTGCCCCTTGGGCGGTCGACTGGTCCCACTCAAATCCGACTGTTACAGCACAACGTTCGAATCTGCCAGCTGTTTCAGTCAACACCAGTCGACTGCCCCTGGGCCAGTCGACTGGGACACACCTAAGCCTAGGGTTTCACTCCCGAGTACAAGTCTCTCTCGCACTCAAAACCCTCCCGGCTTAGCCCCTGAGTACAAGCACTCATACTCAGCCTCTCTTAACCTAGTTGACTCTTCACCAGCAGTCTTGACTGTTGCCTTTACGCCCTCTTCATCTTTGGCCCTCGTCCCTCGGATGCACACGCAAGCCTCCAGCTTGCCTCCATGTCACCCTTCACGTACGCCTCGAAGTCCGTGTCCTCAGCTCATCATCTCTGCTATCAATGGTCCTCGGATGCGCACGTAAGCCCCCAGCTTACCTCCATGCCATCCTTCACCTGAAGACATCAACTAAGTCCATGCGTACCTGTACACCTGCACACTCATGTACACATGTGAGAGCAACACAAATCCTAACTTAACCATATTGCCCACTCATCAAAATATCATGATCCTTCAGATCATCTCAGGGTCGATTGCCCCAACAATCTCCCCCTTTTTGATGTGTGGCAATATGTTAAGTTAGGTAAACATATAGCAATAACACTAGCAAAAGCAATTGAAATTCAAGCATAGCATACAAGAGACAACCTCCCCCTTAACCTATGCTTTCTCCCAAATTTCAACCTTTATTGCTAATCCCAAGTTAAGTTTTCCCAACTTAACTCTAAAGCACAACCAAGCCTAAGTTCAAGTTTCAACCCAAACCTAACTTAACACTCAAGTTCTCCCCCTTTGACACCATCAAAAGATTGCCCCAGGCAACCCAACCCTTGGTGCCAAATGGAACTTAACCATATTCTGAAAAAACCCTTCAGAAATCACCAAAAGCCCATTCTGCCCACATTACCAGTCGACTGCCCCCAGGGCAGTCGACTGATACGACAGATTTCAGAATTTCAGCCGAAATTCAGAAACTAATAGAAAATTCCAGAAAATCTGGAAAAATGTGAAACTCTGCAAGCACAGTTGTTAAGGTATTCCCTACCCTAGAAAAATTTGGTTCAAGAAAAACACCAACCGTGCTTGACTTTTGGTACAAACTCTAAAATTCTCAAATTGTCTAAACTTTGTATCAAAGTTGACCTCTTCTCATGATATCCTATACTTGTCAATTTCTAGCAACTCCATTTGGCATTCAAAATGATTCCCAAACTCCCCCTTTTTCATATATAAGTGTATTTATTTTGTCAACATCTCTTCCCTATTCGCTCTTGAGTCTAAATGATGATCCCTTTTGATACACAATATATTTATGTGATTTCAAACAAACCATGTTAGATGATATAGAAAATAAAATTTTAGATCACATCATGAACACATATATACATAAAGGAGAACAAAATGTTTTAGCAATATACTAGCACTTAAAATCCAACACATTATCAAAATAAACCATAAACTTAATAATATAGCATAAGACCAGTGCATAATACATATAGTCATAATTCAACAAATAAACATCACAATAATACCTAGGGCCAACAGGCCGGAAGTCATCCGAATCAGTACATCAGGAAATAAAGTGTTTGAGAGGTATACAAAATATCAAGCCAAAACACTCTCAACACTAACACCCAGCAACTACATCATCAGATCAGAAATACATGTGGTCGTCACCATCTGGAGGAGGAGGAGGAGGAGCAGGAGGACCCTGATATGCTAAATCCCATCGTTGCATCATCGCATACATGTCCTCCTGCCTGGTCATAAAGCCCTGGCAGAAGTCTGTGAGGCCCTGTACCTCCCTCTGAGTCGCCGCCTGACCCTGCTGGAGGCTCTGAATATCCCCTGGATGGTGTGGACATCCGCACGGAGCCCATGAACATCCTCACGGTACTGAGTAAACTCTGCGCGGGTGACCAGCTCTGTGGGCTCCTCATCTGCACCAGCGGCCTCTGGGCGCTCCCTCCAAGCAAATGCCCCTGTCTAAACTCAATCCCTGCCAAGGATAATTGGCGGGTGCCAATTTGATCATACTCCTTGGACAGGTGTTTGACCTGACCACCGGTGACACGAATGCCAAATCGTAGCTGGAAGAACTCAGTCAACATGTGGCAAAAGGGCATATAAATTTTCCCATTGACACTTTGGGAAAAATGACAAATGGAGGCAAACACATGCAATGACACATCTATGTCCAATCGTCTCTCAAGAGCATACATCATCACTAAGTGAGGCAATCTAATCCTTGCCCTCCCCTTAGTAACAATGGGTAGGATGCACTCTACCACAATCTTATACAGAACATGGCTAAATGGACGCATGGGCTTAGCATCAAAGGTACGCTCAAATTCATGCCTATGTCGTCTAAAGTAGTGTAGATGAATCTGATCAATGGTAATGTTTTCAAACTCAAGTGGCTCAATGACATTGGGAAAATAGGTGTTGACATTGTTAGATGCCCGACACTCTAAGAAACTGGCTAAACTCATGGGTGTGAAAGGAATGGTAACTCCGGCGACTCTTGATTCATAAATACTATTATCTGAATCAATACAAGTTAAATTTGCATATAACTCCTTGCATAGATCAATGTTAATGTCATTTTGGCAATAAACCAATTGCTCTATGCCGAAGTGAGTCACCATTTCAGTAATTTGTGGCGTTTTATCCTCAAAATAGGATTTGTTAAGATATTGACAAGGCAACACAACAAACTCATTCTCCTCGAATCTCTTCTTGCACTCCCGGCTCCTAAATAATGACTCCTCTGGAGCGTGGGGACCTGGTCGGGATGAGCTCTCATCCCTAGACCTCTTAGACACAACCCTAATATCCCAAACACATGCATGCACACCAAGACACCCCCAAAAGGGAAAATATCAAAGGAAACATACACAAAACATCATATTAGTATCAGTGTAAAGCCTAAATGGAGAAATGAACCTTAAACCTCATACCTTTTTGCCCTTTGCATTGTGAGATTTGGAAATCGCGTAGGTTGACTTGAAGAGGGGTTTTCTACTAACCCTAGAGGTAGATCGGAGCTAGAGGAGGTCTTAGGGAAGAAGTTTAGGTCTTAGGAGGAGCTTAGGATGCAGGAGGAGTTGAAAGGAAGAGAAAATCGCCGGGAATAAGCAGCCAAAACCCTAGGTTTGGCTTTCCCGGCGCGCCCTTCCCTTTTATAAAACCCGCGAACCAGTCGACTGCCCCTGGGCCAGTCGACTGGTTCAGAGCGTAATTACATTCTGTGGGTTTTCTCAGTCGACTGCCTTCCTGGCAGTCGACTGGGCCACACCGTAATTATATTTTGTGGCCTTTGCCAGTCGACTGGCCTCCAGCCAGTCGACTGGTGTCTGATGTTCTAAATTTCAGTTTTTCAGTCCGAATTTTAGAAATGCCTAACTAATTCCACAAATTCTCAAAAATTCTGAAATCTTGTAGGGATATTTGTGGATCCTATATTTACTTGGGAAAAATATAATTTTAGTCAACGTCATCACAAATCCCAAGTTTGGTACAAACTCCAGTTTCTCTAAAAGGTATCATAAAACTCTTTCCAAAAATTCTAGTTTGGACCTCACCTTGATGCTACTTCCCATAATCATCCATAGTCCATTCATAGCATCAAGTTATATGGTATTTAGGCATTAAAATCGATTTGTCTTAATTAACATCCTAATTTCACCTTTTTCATTATAATCCTCCCTTAAGTGTGCCAACTCTCTAGAATTAAGACTACCCTTAGTCTTTTAAACTCTTGGCACACCTCATAGTTCTTTTCAATCTCCTAGAAGTAAACCACCTGAGATCCATTGACCATGGAACTCGTCTTGACTCCTAGAGCTTCTATCCCTAATTACCTCCCTAGGTAACTTTTTTACAAGGGCAAGACCATACCGGTACTCCTCCAGTGCTTCTTGACTTTCCATCATTACTCTCTTAATCCGATAGACCTTTTCTTTGGTCAATTTCTTTTCTTTCCCTTTAAATGGCTTTTCCTTGCCATTATTGACTTTTTCTCTACCATAGTTATAGGGCATCCTTGAATATGATATTCTATCAACATTGGCCCTCCTAGAATGGTATTCTAACCTCGGCCTACCATTCTCATACTTTTGGTCCTTTGAGATCATGTTCACATCCTTGGCCCCTTGAATTACTCTACCAATGTTTCTTTCCAACTCATAAGTCTTGCTCTTAAAACTTGAATTTTCTTTTCTAACTTCCTAACCTTAGGATCACTAGACCTAATTTGATCATTTCTAGACCTACTTATTTTGCCAAGCATTTTTCCCCCTTTCTTAAGGTTTATGTCTTGGTACTTATTCCTAGAGTTCCTTGATTTTTCATGACCCATAGAACTCTTGGTGTTTTGGTATACAAGATTGTTTCTATCATGATATTTAAAACCAAAAACACGCATGGGCAAGCAATTACTATTAATTCTATCATTCAAACAAACATTTTGAGCATTCATTGAAAAATTGAAAGCATAAGTAAAGTTAGAGGTTTACCTTCCTTACCCTTGAGGCTCCCCCTTGATTAGTGTTCCTCTTCCTTTCTTCTTTCTCCCATTTCCTGAGGTGCTCCATCTTTTTCAACTCTCCTTTCCTTGGGCATTTTGTATGGTAATACCCTAGCTCCCTGCATGTGAAACATCGGATGTTCCTTCTTTTCTTTTGATCCTCCTTGTTCCTATAGCCCGTATTAGAGTTAAACTGAATGAATTCGGGCTTAGGAATTACCTCCTTTTTACCTAGTGGACACTTATCCTTGTAGTGCCCCTTTTTGTTGCAACCAAAGCAGGTGATGTGATCTTTTGACTTAGCTTTGGCACATGTGGTAATCTTTTCTTGCTCTTGGATGATTGAGGGTCTCTCCTCCCCCTCTTCCACTCTTCTTGACAATTCAACTTCTTCTTTATCTTCTTCACTACTTGAGTCAATTTCCTCAATCTCTTCCACTCTTAGAGTTGATGTAGGGTTCTTATGAATTTCTTCCAACTTATTCCACAATTCGCATGCATTTGAATATTTCCCTACATCACTCAAAATGTGGTTAGGCAACATATTAATCAAAATATTTATTACCTTCTCATTGGCACTAGCTTGGTCTTGTTGTTCACTTGTCCAATATCTAGGGCGAAGCCTTTTGCCATGCTTGTCCCTGGGGATTTCAAATGGGTCTTCAATAGTCATTCTACACTCCCAATCCATCCCGAGCCACATCTTCATTCTATCTCTCCAGTAGTCAAAATTTTCATGCTCATATGATGGTGGTGAGTTGATATCGTCACCCAACTTGTCATCCATGACCCTTCTCCTCTAGCAAGTGCTCCCTCGGTGGTTAGTCCGATGAAGAGCGGAACTTCGCTCTGATACCAACTGATGGATCGTCTAAGGTGTGCTAGAGGGGGGGTGAATAGCACTTCTTCATCGTTTTGATCTCTACAAAGTTGTTAGCACAGCGGAAACAATAATATATAAAATAAATAAGGAAAAAAACACTGCTAACACCTTGATTTACTTGGTATCCACCCCGGTCGGGTGACTAATCCAAGAATCCTTCAGTGGATCAACCCCTGGATAATCTCCGGCTAGATCTGTCGCTCCTTGTGGGTGGAGAAACCTCGCCACAACACCTTGAACGCTCTTTAATCACAGTAGACTACTAACTTACTTTAACCAAGCAAGTTTCGTCAAGAAGATAGTAGGAAACGAACCCCTTCAAATAAGGCTCGAATATGAGAACATCCGCTACCAGTCGACTGCCCCTTGGGCAGTCGACTGATCCCACTCAAATCTGACCGTTACAGCACAACGTTAGAATCTGCCAGCTATTTCAGTCAACACCAGTCGACTGGCCCTGGGCCAGTCGACTGGGACACACCTAAGCCTAGGGTTTCACTCCCAAGTACAAGTCTCTCTTGCACTCAAAACCCTCCCGGCTTAGCCCCTGAGTACAAGCACTCATACTCAGCCTCTCTTAACCTAGTTGACTCTTCACCAGCAGTCTTGACTGTTGCCTTTACGCCCTCTTTATCTTTGGCCCTCGTCCCTCGGATGCACACGCAAGCCTCCAGCTTGCCTCCATGTCACCCTTCACGTACGCCTCAAAGTCCGTGTCTCTCGGCTCATCATCTCTGCTATAATGGTCCCTCGGATGCGCACGTAAGCCCCCAGCTTACCTCCATGCCATCCTTCACCTGAAGACATCAACTAAGTCCATGCGTACCTATACACCTGAACAATCATGTACACATGTGAGAGCAACACATTCCTAACTTAACCATATTGTCCACTCATCAAAATATCATGATCCTTCAGATCATCTCAGGGCCGATTGCCCCAACAGCTTCTTGTTTCTCTTCTCCCAAGTGCCTAAGTAACAGAAGGTTGCTTCAAGGATCACAATTGCTTGCTCAAGATGATGGAACAGCAGATAGCACAAGCATGCAGCAAGAAGTGTTCGCAGCAAGCTCTAGCCAGAACTCTTTTCAGCCCTTCTCCGCTACGTAGCTTAAGTCTTCTCCACTATCGCCAGGTCACCACCTCACTGCAGCCTCCAGTTGCTCACCTTCCAACGCTAGCTACCAATGAGCTCTCCCTGGACTCCCTGAGCTTCCCTCAGCCAAGCTCTAGTCAGCAGCTCCAGCCGTTGCAACCTGAGATAGCAAATGGACAAACCTGCTCCAAGGAAAGGCTTCCATTGACTCTCCTTGAGTGTTTGAATCCATCCCTGTCACCTGCACACTTAATCAGAGCATTAGCACAGCATATCAAGCAGAAAATCTAGTATCAGAGATTAAGCAGAGAGAATCAGATACGTTCAGACGCGATCAGAGCGTCTGACAATGCATTTTGAATTAAACTGATCGGTCACCAGACCAATCAGAGTGATGCCTGATCGGTCACCAGACCGATCAGATCAGACACAGACCGATCAGGCTGAAGCCTGATCGGTCCACTGTGAGAAAACCGTAATCGCGGACATAGGTCGTGGATCGGTCACCGGACCGTTCAGGAGCTGATCAGTGGGGGAACTCAACTCACTGTGTGCTCCCTGATCGGTCACTAGACCGATCAGGAGCCAAGCAGTGAGTGAACTGCCTGCTCCCTGATCGGTCATCGGACCGATCAGGAGCAAAGCAGTGAGGGAACTGCCCGCTCCCTGATCGGTCACCCGACCGATCAGGAGCGGGGCAGTTCCCTCACTGCCTGCTCCCTGATCGGTCACCGGACCGATTAGGAGCGGGGCAGTGAGGGAACTGCCTGGTCCCTGATCGATCACCGAACTGATCAGGAGCCGGGCAGTAGGTTCCCAACCTCACTATGTGCTCCCTGATTGGTCACCAGACCGATCAGTCATCGCTGGATCGTTCACCAGACCGATACATGAAGGAGCACCGTGCCAACTTCCCTGATCGGTCACCAGGCCGATCCAAGCATGGTCAAATCTCCTCTACGCCATGAGAACAAGCCTCCGGCCCATCTCTGACTAATGCCATGCCCAGCTTCACTCACTGGGACTTCAACCTAGCCCTCCAAGCTAGGACCTGGCTTCACTCACTAGGGTTCCAGTCACCCGGCTTCACTCACCGGGACCCGGCTTTACTCACCGAGATTTCAGTCACCCGACTTCACTCACCGGGACCCGGCTTCACTCACCGGGGGTTCAGTCACCCGGCTTCACTCACCGGGACCCGACTTCACTCACCGGGATTTCATCCAACCTAGCCCTCCAGGCTAGGACCTGACCCTCCTAGTCAGGGTTTTTCCACACCTAATCCTCCAGGTTACGATTTTCCACACCTAGCCCTCCAAGCTAGGACTTTTCCACACCTAACCCTCCAGGTTTGGACTTTTCCACACCTAACCCTCCAGGTTAGGATTTTTCACACCTAGCCCTCCAAGCTAGGATTTTCCACACCTAACCCTCCAGGTTAGGACTTTTCCACACCTAACCCTCCAGGATAGGACTTTTCCACATCGTGCCTAATCCCCGATCAGGACTTAATCATGACCATCTCATCATCCTAAACTAAAATCAGTGTCAACACTAAAACAACAATCAGGGTCAGACTGTATCAACAATCTCCCACTTTTTGTTGTTTGACAACCCGATTTTAAGTTTAGGGATTTGAATCCAATAATCTCAAATCTCAGACTTGTAGGAGAATCAAGATCCTCCCCCTACAACCATTAAACTCATAATCGTCTAAACTTAACCAACCTCATTCTCCCCCTTTGTCAAACACTGAAAAGGGTGTAGACGGGTTGTTAAGTTTAAACATACTCCCCCTTAGCCCTAGGGGTATTCCAAAACAACATAAGATTTGATTTATTTTGAAAAACATATGAAACACATATGATAAATGTAAAGCATGGCAAGCAATCATATGTATCATATGGACATGGAGCATAGCATAATCATGCGTAGTAAGGCATACATAACGATAGCAATATTATGAATACTCAAATAAGCCAACAATGAGCAAAATATAGTAAGTCAAGTATGATATGCAGGCATAATGAAAAATACAAATACAGCACAGTCAAACATATAGCTAGATGTAGATCAATGCATCAAAGTCAACACCAGGCCATAACAGACAAATAGTCATAACGGACAGATCCGTCAAATAGTCAAATACCACAAAGTAAGAGCAGAGTACAATCAATCGTCAGCGGGTGGGTCAGCATCCTGCATAGGGTCATCCATCGTGTCATCATCAGGAACAACAGACCCTGGTGCAGCACTGGCAGAGGGCGTACCTCCAGGGAATGTGTACTGGCGCCACTCCTCATACCACGTCTGCTGCAGAGTACGGACCCCCGAGACATCAGACTCCACCGCAGTCAGTCTGCGATCGAAGGAGCGAAACTCCGAGCGGACCTCCTCTCTCCAGAGCTCTGAGACATGGAAATCATGCTGCATAGTGAGCTCCAGCTCGGACACCTGCCAGCGGATGTCTGGATCCGGCTCATAATCATAGTCAGCAGCAGCAACAGCGGGAGCCTCCTGATGTGTAGCATCAGTTGGTGCATGAAAGTGTGCGCCCCTAGGAAGCTCGCCAAGGCCCCTCCCGTCCTTCCAAACCAGAGCCCCATCGTGATCCCGTATGATGATGCCGAACTTGGTAAACGCTCGTCTGCCAAGTCTATAATCTTGTTTAACCATGGGCACTGTCCTGCCCTTGGTGACATCAACACCTACTGACATAAGCCAGTCAGTGATGACGTGACCAAAAGGCATATAGACATGTGTCGGCTCGGCTCTCTATAGGATAGGATGGACTGAAAGATGCTCTCAATAATGTCAAAGTCAAGACGGCAATGCATGCCATAGAGCATCAAGCAGTGGTAGGGTTAGATCTAGCTTAAGGGATTTAAGGTAATCGGCAAAATACAGTTGGTGATTATCTTGAACAGAACGTAATCGGTAGGGGAAAGACGGAGGGTCGCAAAAGTCAAAAAGTCGGGCCCTAACTCATCAAGACCAGCTGGTCGAGGATGTCCGAAGAAGTGCTGGTAAATGCTATCAGGGGTAACATCAGCAAAGGGGGGCAACAAGGGGTCAAAAAGCTCCGGATAGATAGAATAAAAGTTTGGAGATCGACGAGCGCCAAGATACTCTGCCAGGATGTCATAAGAAAAATCAAGGTTCCTCTTGGCTACACGGGTGGTGAATTCAAAGCCCCCTTGAGGCCCTTGTTGAAGGTTGTTGTAAAACTCGGAAACAAAGTCATATTTTATCGTCCGCTCCAGGGAGAGAAGAAAGCCAAGGTTGTAGAAGGTGACTATCTCCATGATGGAAGGACAGTGCTCGGATAGAAAGGGAACATCAATTATCAACAGGAGAGCAACTTGAAGGTTCTGGACTGAAAGGCCTGCTCACAGGCAGCATTGGGGAAACGAGAACTTGAAGAAGCTGAGGCCTTCGGGAGGGCGCGGAAGAAGAAGGGGCTTTGCCCTTTGCGCTGCCCTCCACTAGTTCTTTTCCCTTAGACGATTTTGTAAAGGTTTGAAGAATTGATCATGGCAATAGATTTGATCATGACACAAATTAAAAGATCACAAGATTAAGGTTTGATCAAATTGGACAAAACAAGGTGTAATCAATGACCCAATCAGTGAACATAAGGTAAGACATTGAACAAATTAGTCATAAACCAAGGAATTGATCAGATGAGATGAGATTTAATTAGTAAAATTGAAAGGTCATGGCAGGGAAGGGTCACGGCACAACAGTAAAACACCAAAACATGGTTAGCCCAAATACATAATCTATGAACTGATTTGTAAGAAAAACTAACAAAAATGCTTACATAGGTGCCATGTCGAGTTGGTTGGAGAAAGCACGTGGCTGAGACTTGCGCAAGAGAGTATCGCAATGCAGGGAAAACTTGCTGAAAACACCAACAACAAGAAGAAGAACTCTCACGCTGTAACGACCCGGAAAATTTTCTCAATATTTTCTTTAAAATATTGATCATGCCTAGATAGATTCTCGAGGAACATAGGGATACTAGTAGGAACCTTAGCGTGATTATCAATGATTTTCTATATGGAATAAGAAGCTATGTACTAATGGGCCTTACCTGGGCTTTTCTAGTACCATGGTTATTAGCGGATCTTAGGTAGAATTTAATATAAATAGAAATGGGTTTCAATTAGGAATATTAGCATGGCGATTGGTGTGCCCTAGGGGGCATTGCCGAAAATAAAAGAAAAAAAATAAAATAAAAATAAAAATAAAGTGCATGCACCAAGGATTGAACCTTGGACCTAGTGTATCACCATGCATGTACTAACCAATTCACCTAGCAAGGGAGTGCTAGTAGAGAATGAAGAGGATTTTGGTTAAGGCTTAGGGAAGTGAAGAGTCATCAAGAGAAGAGGCACCATGCCCCTTCACTTGCCCCTTTCATGTAGTATAAAAGAGAGGGGAAGGGAAGAGACAACTTAACACTTAAGCCATTGTCCTCTTCTTCCACCAAAACTCTTTCTCTCCCGCTTCTTCCTTCTCCTAGCCAAAACCCACCAAGGCTCCTCTCCCTTGGAAAAGCTTCACAAGGGGACTTTTTCTTGAATATCCAAGGCTTCCTACAAGGCTACAAGGGCTAGGGGTGACCAAGGGACAACAAGGTCTTCATCCTCTTCTCTATTTAGGGTCTATAACCAAAACACCAAGGGTAAGACTCCCTCACCTATGGTATAATAGTTTATGTTGCTTATCAAGACTTAAGATGTTGTTTGGAATTTATGTTGAGAAAATAAAGGATTAAGGCTCCTAAGATTTTTGGCCAAGCATGTTTTGGGGCTAAGATGATGTTAAAAACCCCTCTTATGTTTCCTAATGTTTACTCATGATAAGTTAAGCATGAAAGTATGATTTTGGAAATTTTGTAGCACCCTAGAACCCCTTTAGGGTTTCGGCCATCACCCATGTACCATGGCTAGGTTTAATGTTAATCTTTCAAGCATGGTTAGTATGTTTTCTATGATATAATGGGTATTAAGGGTGACTTCTATGAATTTCCCTATGGACTTATTACCCTTTTAGGGTTTCGGCCAATGCATGATATAGGGCTAGGACTTAGGGTTAAATCCAATCAAGGGTTCAAATGGTTTCCTATGGCATTGTATGTATTGTATTGGAGGTTAATTATGACCTATGTGAATTTTCCATGGACTTATGGTTCTTTAGGGTTTCGGCCAAGACCATGATCTAGGGTTTGGATTGGGTTAAGGTCTCAAGGATACTTGTTTATAGGTTACTATGATGTAAGTATATGATTAAGCATGATGTAAGGATCTTTATGTTACCAAAACCCTAGCTTTATGTGTTATGTATCATGACTTTGTATGTTTAGGTTATGTGTTATGTTTTACTCATAAATATTTTAGACCATATACCATGAACATATGTAATTGATGTAGGGGTAGGTTAAATAGAATAATGCACGTAGGATGTTAAATGCCTATAATAGATATATGTGTATGAAGGTCTATGCATGTTCGATAATGAATGCCATGAACCTAAGTACTGTAGAATGCCATGAACCTAAGTGGTATGTATCATGTTAATATGTATCTTACCCATGCATGCTCTATGATGGATTCTATGATTATGCATGCTAGATGAAATGTACCATGTATGAAATGCATGTTTATCTTATGTACCATGATCATGCAAGCTTTATGGACTAGGATGATGCTCATATCTTAGGATATAATTATGTATGTATGTCATGTTTTATGAATGAAAATGATGAATGAAGATAAAGTTCATGCCTTCGAGGCATAATGATGATATGGAATGAAAATGATGAATGAAGATATGGTTCATGCCTTCAAGGCATAATGATGATGTTAGGCATTAAGAATGAATGATTATGCCATGTATGTTTTATGAATGAAGAAGCATGTGAAATTATTTTATTTTATGAATGGTTCTGGACTACCGATGAAGCTGTCCACGATTCGGGACTACCGATGAAGCTGTCCTTACCCTAGTAGGTCGAGATTAGCTACCTCGTATTTACTTAGGGATGCGCGCACATGATGTATGTATGTGGTACAAGTCAGGGCCCCATGATGTTATGATTATGTTTAAGTATTTATAAGTATGATTTTCAAATAAGCATCCTTATGTATATGCATTTGACTCATGCATCCATTCATGTTATGCATTTATGCTAAGAATATGCTCATGATATGCTTATGATTTATGTTAAGAATATGCTCATGATTTATGCTAAGTATATGCTTATGATATGTTCATGATTTATGTTAAGAATATGCTGATGATTTATGCTAAGAATAGGCTCATGTTAAACGCCTTTTTATGCTTATGTTTATGTTAAGAACCATGTCATGTTAAATCTTTATTTTTATGCTTATGTTCTATGTTAAGAACCATGTCCTGTTAAATGTTCATATGATTTTGTTTTATGTGACGTATGGATTTTAATGAGTAGGAAAGGGTCTTACTAAGCATGTGTGGTTATAGTCTTATTTTCTTATACCGCAGATCAAGCAAGAGGGTACTAAGGGAAGCAGCAGGAGGGGCAAGAGCGTGTGTGTGGCAGTGACATGGCAAAGGATTCTTCTATTTATACTAATTGCATGTCTTGTGTTTTGAAACGCCTCATTAGGTTCTATGCTATACCTATGATAGTTATGCCTAAAGAATAACTTACTCTTATGATGCTTATGGATAAGTTACTTGCTACTTATGATGCTTATGGATAAGTTATGGAATGTTTAGATCATGATGCTACGTATACGGTTAATATGCTAAGTTACAATGTCACCATGTTCATGAATGATAGTTAAGGTATATATACATGATTCAAGCATTAGTTGCATGGTTAAACGCATGTGTAATAAGTTTAAAGAAAAAAAATTATTCCGCTGCATTAAGATGTTCATATGCCTATGTATGTTAGCGTAGCACCGCCTCTCGCCACACCGTAAGGTGTGGGAAAAAGGCGGGCATACTGGTTGGTATCAGAGAAGTTGCCATCTCACTACACACACATCAAGCCTTCTTCCTGCAGCTTCCAAGTAAGTACCTCTATGCATACCTTATGTTCTTTTATGATTCTAGAATATGCAAGTATGAAGGATATTTTATGATAGAAAGTACTTGGACGGATATGTAATATGAACGATACTTTACCTTATTCTAATGAAATCAAATACTTTAGCATTTGATATACGGGTAGGAATATATAAAAAAAAATTATGACTATTAAAGTAAAGGAAACCGATTTGATCTTGTGTGCTTCTCTCTGTATATATTTGTGAATTGAAAAAAAAACTAGTTTTGTACTGGTTTTGTCAGTTGTGTACTGACAGTGTCGTTTTTTATCAATTCCAGATGTTGCATGAGATCGCACCACGAGTCGTTGCCATGGGCGGAGTCGTGAGCTGATGGAGCAAATAGAAGAGGTGGAGTATAGTCCGGTCCTTGGGATCCAAGGCAATATGAGGAAATTGGACCCACTATTTTGGAAACTCGAGCAGGAAGAGTTTCCAATCATGGATGACCATAGAATTGGAGCACTGCTTCGTTCATTGCCCAAGCGTGCGAGAGACGTTGCTTATCAGATCTGGGGGCAGCATGAATGCCGGATCTCATATTCGGAGTTATGTAAGCAACTTCTTCGCCATGAGTTTCCGGAGGATTTGGGGGACTCTGAGGAAGATCCCGAGATGTTCGAGGAGGATCCTAAGATGTTCGAGGAGGATCCCGAGATGTTCAAGGAGGATCCCGAGATGATCGAGGAGGATACCGAGATGTTCGAGGAGGATCCCGAGATGTTCGAGGAAGATCCCGAGATGATCGAGGAAGATCCCGAGATGCTCGAGGAAGATCCGGAGATGTTCGAGGAAGACCCCGAGATGCTCGAGGAAGATCCCGAGATGCCCGAGGAGGTTCCCGAGATAGAGGAAGAGAATCCGATGGAAACGGTAGAAGATCCCGAGGCAGACCAAGGGTAGATGAACGAGGGAGTGATAGTCACCGCCATGATATTTTTCATTATGGGCATGATGGCAGCCCATATAGTGCATTGAGTTCGGATAGTTTTTGGTATATGAACTTATAAGGTCTAATAAATAAAGTTGTGTTAAAAAAAATGGTAATCCGAGTCTTCAGAGAATAAAGTAGGAGATGCTAGAAGGAAAGGCGATGGTATTCATATTGCCAACGGGGGGTACTCTACCTTAGGGATCGTCTATGTATCCCTAATGTTCCGGAGCTGCGAAGAGAAATTTAACAGAAGCTCACGGAACCCCTTATTCGATGCATTCGGGATCCACCAAAATGTACCAAGATCTGAAGGAGAAATTCTGGTGGTCCGGTATGAAGAGAGATGTGGCTCAGCATGTTGGCACTTGCCTGACCTGCCAATGAGTGAAGGCAGAGCACCAGCGACCCAGAGGAGTTCTGCAGCCACTTCCGATTCCGGAATGGAAATGGGAAGATATCTCTATGGATTTCATTTCAGGACTTCCCAGGACTACAAACGGATATGATGCAATATGGGTAATTGTGGACAGGTTGACTACGTCTGCTCACTTCTTAGCAATCAAGATGACTTATTCGATTGAACAACTAGCTCAATTATATGCTAAAGAGATAATCAAACTTCATGGAGTTCCCAAGACCATCATCTCCGATAGGGATGGTCGCTTTACCTCACATTTTTGGGAGTGCGTTCAGAAGTCTCTCGGTACTAAACTACATTTCAGTACAGCTTTTCACCCTCAGACTGACGGGCAAACTGAACGAGTAAACCAAGTACTGGAGGACATGTTGCGGGCTTGTGCCCTGGATTTCAAAGGGAGTTGGTGTCGATACCTATGTTTAGCGGAATTCGCTTACAATAATAGCTACCAAGCTACTATCGGAATGACACCTTATGAGGCCTTGTATGGGAGGAGATGTAGGTCTCCAATCTGTTGGTACGAAGGTGGTGAAAAGAAGGAAATGGGACTCAAAACGGATCTTATCGATGACACCACCCGAGCTATACAGAACATTCGGCAACGGATAGAAGCTGCTCAGAGCCGGCAGAAGAATTATGCAGATGTCCGGCGTAGGCCACTGGAATTGGATGTTGGGGATTTGGTGTTTCTCAAAGTGGCCCCTATGAAAGGGGTAACGAGATTTGGGAAGAAAGGAAAACTAAGTCCGCGTTATATGGGACCGTACCCGATTATGAAAAGAGTCGGCAAAGTGGCATATGAACTAGAACTGCCTCAAGGGATGTCAGCTATCCATAACGTGTTCCATGTGTCGAGGCTCAAGAAGTGTATTCCAAACAGAGATCAATAGATCGAGCCGCAGACAGTGCAAGTTCAGGAGGACCTAAGTTTTGAAAGCCGACCTATCCAGATCTTGGATCGGGAAGTCAAAAAGCTAAGGAACAGGGAGGTACCCTTAGTCAAGGTCCTATGGCAAAGTCAAAGGTTCGAGGAAGCTACCTAGGAACGCGAGGACGAGATTACCCGGAGTTATTCTAAGTTCGAGGATGAACTTTCACGAGGTATGGGGGATTGTAACGGCCCAGAAAATTTTCTCAATATTTTCTTTAAAATATTGATCATGCCTAGATAGATTCTCGAGGAACATAGGGATACTAGTAGGAACCTTAGCGTGATTATCCATGACTTTCTATATGGAATAAGAAGCTAAGTACTAATGGATCTTACCTGGGCTTTTCTAGTACCATGGTTATTAGCGGATCTTAGGTAGAATTTAATATAAATATAAATGGGTTTCAATTAGGAATATTAGCATGGCGATTGGTGTGCCTTAGGGGGCATTGCCGAAAATAAATGAAAAAAAATAAAATAAAAATAAAAATAAAGTGCATGCATCAAGGATTGAACCTTGGACCTAGTGTATCACCATGCATGTACTAACCAATTCACCTAGCAAGGGAGTGCTAGTAGAGAATGAAGAGGATTTTGGTTAAGGCTTAGGGAAGTGAAGAGTCATCAAGAGAAAAGGCACCATGCCCTTCACTTGCCCCTTTCATGTAGTATAAAAGAGAGGGGAAGGGAAGAGACAACTTAACACTTAAGTCATTGTCCTCTTCTTCCACCAAAACTCTTTCTCTCCCTCTTCTTCCTTCTCCTAGCCGAAACCCACCAAGGCTCCTCTCCCTTGGAAAAGCTTCACAAGGGGACTTTTTCTTGAATATCCAAGGCTTCCTACAAGGCTACAAGGGCTAGGGGTGATCAAGGGACAACAAGGTCTTCATCCTCTTCTCTATTTAGGGTCTATAACCAAAACACCAAGGGTAAGACTCCCTCACCTGTGGTATAATAGTTTATGTTGCTTATCAAGACTTAAGATGTTGTTTGGAATTTATGTTGAGAAAATAAAGGATTAAGGCTCCTAAGATTTTCGGCCAAGCATGTTTTGGGGGCTAAGATGATGTTAAAAACCCCTCTTATGTTTCCTAATCTATACTCATGATAAGTTAAGCATGAAAGTATGATTTTGGAAATTTTGTAGCACCCTAGAACCCCTTTAGGGTTTCGGCCATCACCCATGTACCATGGCTAGGTTTAAAGTTAATCTTTCAAGCATGGTTAGTATATTTTCTATGATATAATGGGTATTAAGGGTGACTTCTATGAATTTCCCTATGGACTTATTACCCTTTTAGGGTTTCGGCCAATGCATGATATAGGGCTAGGACTTAGGGTTAAATCCAATCAAGGGTTCAAATGGTTTCCTATGGCATTGTATGTATTGTATTGGAGGTTAATTATGACCTATGTGAGTTTTCCATGGACTTATGGTTCATTAGGGTTTCGGCCAAGATCATGATCTAGGGTTTGGATTGGGTTAAGGTCTTAAGGATACATGTTTGTAGGTTACTATGATGTAAGTATATGGTTAAGCATGATGTAAGGATCTTTATGTTACCAAAACCCTAGCTTTATGTGTTATGTATCATGACTTTGTATGTTTAGGTTATGTGTTATGTTTTACTCATGAATATTTTAGACCATATACCATGAACATATGTAATTGATGTAGGGGTAGGTTAAATAGAATAATGCATGTAGAATGTTAAATGCCTATAATAGATATATGTGTATGAAGGTCTATGCATGTTCGATAATGAATGCCATGAACCTAAGTACTGTAGAATGCCATGAACCTAAGTGGTATGTATCATGTTAATATGTATCTTACCCATGCATGCTCTATGATGGATACTTAGATTATGCATGCTAGATGAAATGTACCATGAATGAAATGCATGTTTATCTTATGTACCATGATCATGCAAGCTTTATGGACTAGGATGATGCTCATATCTTAGGATATAATTATGTATGTATGTCATGTTTTATGAATCAAAATGATGAATGAAGATAAAGTTCATGCCTTCGAGGCATAATGATGATATGGAATGAAAATGATGAATGAAGATAAGGTTCATACCTTCAAGGCATAATGATGATGTTAGGCATTAAGAATGAATGATTATGCCATGTATGTTTTATGAATGAAGAAGCATGTGAAATTATTTTATTTTATGAATGGGCTTGTACCGGACCTAAGTAAGGTCCACGGTTCTGGACTACCGATGATGTTGTCCATGGTTCTGGACTACCGATGAAGCTGTCCATGGTTATGGACTACCGATGAAGCTGTCCACGGTTCGGGACTACCGATGAAGCTGTCCTTACCCTAGTAGGTCGAGATTAGATACCTCGTATTTACTTAGGGATGCGCGCACATGATGTATGTATGTGGTACAAGCCAAGGCCCCATGATGTTATGATTATGTTTAAGTATTTATAAGTATGATTTTCAAATAAGCATCCTTATGTATATGCATTTGACTCATGCATCCATTCATGTTATGCATTTATGCTAAGAATATGCCCATGATATGCTTATGATTTATGTTAAGAATATGCTCATGATTTATGCTAAGTATATGCTTATGATATGTTCATGATTTATGTTAAGAGTATGCTCATGATTTATGCTAAGAATAGGCTCATGTTAAACGCCTTTTTATGCTTATGTTTATGTTAAGAGTCATGCCATGTTAAATGTTTTTTTTATGCTTATATTCTATGTTAAGAACCATGTCCTATTAAATGTTCATATGATTTTGTTTTATGTGACGTATGGATTTTAATGAGTAGGAAAGGGTCTTACTAAGCCTGTGTGGTTATAGTCTTATTTTCTTATACCGCAGATCAAGCAAGAGGGTACTAAGGGAAGCAGCAGGAGGGGCAAGAGCGTGTGTGTGGCAGTGACATGGCAAAGGATTCTTCTATTTATACTAATTGCATGTCTTGTGTTTTGAAACGCCTCATTAGGTTCTATGCTATACCTATGATAGTTATGCCTAAAGAATAACTTACTCTTATGATGCTTATGGATAAGTTACTTGCTACTTATGATGCTTATGGATAAGTTACTTGCTACTTATGATGCTTATGGATAAGTTATGGAATGTTTAGATCATGATGCTACGTATGCGGTTAATATGCTAAGTTACAGTGTCACCATGTTCATGAATGATAGTTAAGGTATATATACATGATTCAAGCATTAGTTTCATGGTTAAACGCATGTGTAATAAGTTTAAAGAAAAAAAATTATTCCGCTGCATTAAGATGTTCATATGCCTATGTATGTTAGCGTAACGCCGCCTCTCGCCACACCGTAAGGTGTGGGAAAAAGGCGGGCGTTATACACGCAGGAGGAGAAGTGGAACTCACGCACAAGTAAGAGAGGACGCAGGAGGAGCTCACGCACAAGGAAGAGGATGCATAGGAGGAGCTCTCGCACAGCAAGTTGATCACACGCGGAAGAAAAGATTTCCGCGCTAGGGCTTGGGAAGAAAGGGTTTCGAAGGAATTAATCGGTAGGTGAATCGGTCCACCAACCGCAATTTAATGCGATTGAACGGATCGTCGTTCAATCTGGGAGTGCCCAGATCGATCAGGCTCCGGCCTGATCGGACTGGCCTAGTCCTGATCGGTCGGGTGACCGATCAGGCAGGCTCCTGATCGATCGCCTGATCGATCAGGAAGCGAACAGTAGATTTGGAGGTTTTCCCGTGAGCCCCCTGATCGGTCTGTGGACCGATCACCACAGGGTGCCAGATCGGTCCGGGGACCGATCCAGTCCAACACAGAATGTTTGGTCTATTTTTCTCGAAGTGTTCTGTTACCCCTCTGATCGATCTGTGGACCGATCACCACAGAGGGCGCTAGATCGGTCCGGGGACCGATCCAGACCAACACAGTGGATTTTGACAATTTTTCGCACATTAGCTGGATCGGTCCGTTGGACCGATCAGACATACTCCTGATCGGTCCGGTGACCGATCAAGCTTCCTGAATTTTCCTGATACGATCTGAAACTTTCAGTTTCAGACTTCAAAGTGATTTCTGACAAGATCTGATGAGAGTTATCGATCTTGGAAGTGGTCCCTTGAGTAAAATTGATTCCTGAACCAGGATCAAAGTCCTTATGGGTTTACAAACACTTTGCTCCACTCAAGTGGAGTCAAACTCAATCAACAATCATCCACTAAAATTCAAACAAGTTTGTATCAAGTCCAAGTCTCCAATCAAGTTTCCTTGATTGGAATGTCCAAGTATGATCATGGGGCCATGTACACATATGTTATGCATTGGTTTTCCCCATACTTGGTCACCAAAGTGATTTTTATCTCGTCATCCAAATTTCTCAAGGGATGCATTGACATTTTGAGAAATTAAGTTGATCCTAGCATCTCACCCCATTTCTAGCAAACAAAAACATTTTGGTAAGCCTTATAGTTTGTGTGAGATGCCCCAAAGTTACCCAATTGTGTCCCAACAATTCAAATTCATCATGAAGGGTTTTGAATGCATTTTGATGTCTATGAAGCGCGACACATTCCCAACTCCCTCCTTAAGAAGCTAAACTCATTTTCGGGGAGTGGTTTAGTGAAAATGTCCGCTAGATTCGATTTGGACTCTACATATGAGAGTACAACATCTCCTCTCGCAACATGATCCCTAATGAAGTGGTGATGCACTTCAATATGTTTGGTTCTAGAGTGATGGACCGGATTCTTGGTTAGGTTAATTATGCTAATGTTGTCACACAACACTTGCACACCTTTGTAGCTTAATCCATAGTCCTCTAGAGTATGAATCATCCACAACAATTGCGATATACTCTCACCCATGGCGATATATTCTGCCCCGGTCGTGGAGAGAGCAACACAATGTTGCTTCCGACTGGACCAACTAACAAGAGATGATCCTAAATATTGGCAACCCCCACTTGTGCTTTTCCGGTCCAACTTGCATCCAGCATAGTCGGAATCGATGTAGCCAATTAGGTCAAAAGATTCGATACGGGGGTACCATAGACTAACTCCTATTGTGCCCTTAAGGTATCTCAAAATTCTCTTGACAGCAATTAAGTGAGATTCCTTGGCACAAACTTGATACCTAGCGCACATACCCACAGCGAAAAGTATATAAGGTTGACTAGCTGTGAAGTATAGCAGACTACCTATCATGCTTCGATTTTGAGTCAAATCAACCGGTTTATCACTCTCATCATTGTCTAATCTTGTGTTTGTAGCCATGGGAGTGGTTACCTCTTTTGAATCACTCATATTGAATTTTCGAAACATCTCTTGAGTATATTTTGATTGGTGCACATGGATTCCATCTCGGGTTTGTTTGATTTCAAGTCCAAGGAAGAAAGTCAACTCTCCCACTAGACTCATTTCAAATTCACTCTCCATGTGTCCAATAAACTCATTTAAATAGCCCTTGTTGTTTGAGCCACAAATTATGTCATCGACATATACTTGGGCTAAAAATATATTGTCACCATCTCTACGTAGAAATAGTGTAGGGTCTATTTGGCCTCTTACAAAGCCTTTTTCAGTTAAGAAAGTCGACAACCGCTCATGCCAAGCTCGGGGTGCTTGTTTAAGGCCATAAAGTGCCTTCTTGAGCTTAAATACATGGTTTGGGAATTCGGTACTCTCAAACCCTGGAGGTTGCTCGACATAGACCTCTTCCCTTATTAAACCATTTAGAAAGACCGATTTGACGTCCATTTAATATAGTTTGAAATCACGATGTGCTGCAAATGCAAGCATCAATTGGATGGACTCTAATTGGGCCACGGGAGCATAGGTCTCATCATAATCAAGGCCTTCAACTTGACTGTAGCCCTTGGCTACTAAGCGTGCCTTGTTTCTTATGATTTCTCTCTTATGGTTTAATTTATTTTTGAAGACCCATTTGGTTCCAATGATTGTGGTCTTCTTGGGTCTAGGGACTAAGTCCCACACTTGACTTCTTTCGAATTGACCTAGTTCATCTTGCATCGCAATGATCCAATCAGGATCATTTAATGCTTCATCAATTTTTCTAGGTTCAATTTCGGAAATTAGGGCAACTTCATTAGCCTCATTCCTAAAGAATGATCTAGTCCTAACCCCATGATGGATGTCTCCAACAATTTGGTCTTGGGGATGACTAGAGGCTAACCTAGTTGTCCTTGGTGTTGGTGGTGTTTCTTGAATGGTTTCACTAGACACCAGCTCAGCCTCAGGATCCGGCTGATCTATGTGTTGTCTAGGCTCATCGTCATCAGACTCATCACCATTATCAACAACATTTGGACTTTCATCCAAACCTAGTTGCCTAAGTTCGAATTGAACTCCTTCGACATCTTCTGATTGATCATTTGCTTTTGGAATTTCTTCAAAGACAACATCAGAAGATTCTTCAACCAATCTAGACTTCTTGTTGTAGACTCGGTAGGCTTTGCTAACAAGGGAGTACCCGACCAGTATCCCTTCATCAGCCTTTGCCGTGAACTTTCCAAGGTGGTCCTTGGTGTTTAGGATAAACACCTTACAACCAAACACCCTAAGATGTTTAACCGTAGGTGGTTTTCCAAACCAAAGTTCATGAGGAGTCTTACCTAAGAACCTATGGATGAGGACTCGGTTTTGCACGTAGCAAGCTGTATTTACAGCTTCGTTCCACAAGTAACTCGGTAATGAGTACTCATTGAGCATGCTTCGAGCAGCCTCTTGTAGAACACGGTTCTTCCTCTCTACAACAACATTTTGTTGTGGTGTTCTAGGAGTGGAGAACTCATGTCTATACCCTCTATCTTGACAAAACTCTAAAAAATGTTGGTTTTGAAATTCACCTCCATGATCACTTCTTATTATCTTAATAGTTGATGATTTCTCATTTTTAACTCTTCTACAAAAAGAAATGAAAACATCTAAGGTTTGGTCCATATATTTTAGAAAATAAGTCCATGTATATCTTGTAAAATCATCAATGATAACAAAGCAATATCTACTTCCATTCAATGATATGATAGTGCTACAATCAAACAAGTCCAAATGAAGTAAATCTAATGCGGTAGAAGTACTTACAGTGCTTTTACCTTTATGTGCAGATTTTGTTTACTTACCCATTTGACATGCATCACCAAGTTTGTCCTTTTCATACTTGATGCTTGGTGAGCCACGAATTATCCCTTGTTGGCTAACTTCCGGATATTCTTCATGTTCACATGTGCTAGTCTCCGGTGCCAAAGGGTGGACTCCTCTTCTTTTGACATGAGACACTTAGCAAAAGCATTAGTAGCACTTTTAAAAGATACTTGGTAAATGTTATCTACTCTTGTTCCTACTAGTACCGTGTCAAAAGTGTCATGTTGTCTAACTAGACATTGACTTGGATGAAAATCAATTGTGTAACCCGCATCACACAATTGACTGACACTTAGGAGATTAAATGTCATCCCCTTGACTAGAAGGACATTTTTAATTCTAAGACATTCGGATATTTGAATGTCTTCTATTCCTATGACCTTAAGACTACCAATGTTACCAAATGAAACATTACCTCTACTTTTGCATTGAAGTGTAGTAAATAATGATTTATCTCCGGTCATATGTTTGGAGCACCCACTATCAACGAACCAAGTTGATAGATGCTCCCCCTCAATCACAACCTACACAATTCGAAAAATAGAAGATTTAGGTACCTAAACCTTGGGACCTAAAGCACCTACTAAACAAGACTTAGGCACCCATGCCTTGACAACTTTCTTTTGAACCTTGGGTGTCTTAAGTGGTCTAACACCAGTCCTAGACATTAAGGACACAAATGAAGGTTCTTTGGGTCGGTAACCAATACCAGCCCTATTGTAGACTGCCCTTTGGGCATTCAAAATCATGTCTAAGGTCTTTGAGCTTGTTGAGAATTTCTTAAGAATACTCTTGAGTCTCTCAACTTCACTCTTCAATGATTTGTTCTCATCTTCTAACAATTCAACATGCAAATCATCTACATCCTCATTCCTAGAGGCCTTCAATTGTTCAATTTCAATTTTTAAAGACTTAATCTCATCCTCCAACATTTCTACATGTAAATCATCTACATCCTCATCCCTAGAGAATTTTAATTGTTCAACTTCTAATTGCAATGATTTAACCTTAATTTTTGACTTTTTCAACATATTGGTTAAGCATGCAATAGCTCTATAGCATTTTTCAAGTTCGGGAGTGATTACCTCTTCATCATCTGAAGATGATGAAGCCGCGTTTGAGGAGTCGGAGGATTCATCACTGCTTTCTTCTCCTTCAAGTGCCATGAGTGCCACATGTCGTGTACTCTTCTCCTCCTTCTCTTCATCGGATGAACTTGAGGATGATTCATCCCAAGTGTCCTTCAAGTCCTTCTTCTTCTTTTTGGATCTATCCTCCTTCTTCTTGAGCTTTCGACAGTCCTTCTTGAAGTGCCCTTTCTTGCTACACTCATAGCAAGTAGTGTTAGATTTATCAAGCTTAACTTCACTAGGGTTACCTTTAACCTTGAAGCGTCGACCCTTCCTCATCATCCTTCTAACAAAATTGGTCATCTCAGAGGAAGAAGAGCCGCTGCCATCCTCCTCAGATTCGGACTCGGATTCGGAAGAAGATGAAGATGATGAGACTTCCATCTCCTTCTTCTTCTCCTTCTTCTTCTTCTTTTCTCCTGCAACTAAGGCAATCCCCTTCTCCTTGGGGCCTTTGTTAGCCATTTCATGAAATTCCATCTCACAAAACAAATCATCTAATTTTACAATTGATAAGTCCTTGGAAACTTTGTAGGCATCCACCATGGATGACCACAAAGCATTCCTTGGAAAAACTTTCAACACATACCTCACAAGGTCGCGATTCTCGACTTTTTCATCAATAGAATGAAGACTATTGAGGACTTCCTTGAACCGGCTATGTAGCTCACTTACGGTTTCATTCTCCTTCATGGAGAGGTTTTGGAGTTGGTTGAGGAGCAAATCCCTCTTGGCGATTCTTGAATCTCGGGTGCCCTCGTGGAGTTCTATGAGTTTGTTCCACAAATCTTTTACACCTGTGAATGGACCAACCTTGATGAGTTGGTCTTTGTTCATGCCACATTGTAGGGTCACCACCGCCTTCGCGTCGGCTTCACTCTTCTAAGTTTGTTCAGCCATCCAACGCCAAGATTCTACTTCTTTGCCTTCATCATCCTTTGGAGGAATAAAACTCTCCTTCACAGCGAACCAAGTGTTGATATCCATCTTTAGGTAGTATTCCATCTTCGATCTCCAATATTGAAAATCTGCTTCATCGAAGAAGGGAGGTCGGGTGGTGGAAAAACCTTCTCTCAAAGCCATTGTAGTTGAATCTCAGTTCTTAATCCGCTTGTACAGAGCCCCAAGCTCTGATACCACTTGTTGGAACTTGGATGGCTAGAGAGGGGGGGTGAATGCAGCCAGACACTTGAGCTTTAGCTCTTTTCAATTTTCTGCACCTCAAATGTTAGTAGCACAGTGGAAGCACAAGAAAAACAGAGTTGCAAAAAACTAAACCCTAAACTAAGCACAAACACAAAAAAGCTAACAAGAGGATTTACAAGGTTCGGGGATAACTTGCCCCCTACTCCTTAGCGTGCCCTTAAGGTGGGCGATCCTTTGATCGTCGGCAGATCAAGCTCCGGAAAATTCGGATAGTAAGCAACCTCCTTCTCGGTGGAGTAACCTCTCCACAGTGTTTCAAGATGATGAAGTATAAAGTATAGGAAACACAGGAAGGATCTTACTTAGCACTTAGAACCACAAGAACACAAGCAAACTTCTCTGAGCTCCACCCAGCGTAGATCTCACGTAAGACTCTCCTCTTCGTGTCTTCTCGCTGATGGACTCAAGCTTCTTGTTTCTCTTCTGCCAAGTGCCCAAGTAACAGAAGGTTGCTTCAAGGATCACAGTTGCTTGCTCAAGATGATGGAACAGCAGATAGCACAAGTGTTGATGCAGTCTGACCCTGATTGTTGTTTTGGTGTTGACACCGATTTAAGTTTTGATTTAAGTTTGTTGAGTGAATTTGGGTTAAGTCCTGGTCGGGGACAGGGCATGAAAACCTGGTGAGTGAAGTCAGGTCCTAGATTGGGAAGCTAGGTTGACTAAAATCCCGGTGAGTGAAGTCAGGTCCTGGTGAGTGAAGCCAGGTGAAGGAAATCCCAGTGAGTGAAGCCGGGTCCTGGTGAGTGAAGCCAGGTGATGGAAATCCCGGTGAGTGAAGCCGGGTCCTAGTAAGTGAAGCCAGGTGTTTGGAAATCCTAGTGAGTGAAGCTAGGTTGAAATTGTAACGCCCGCTTTTTTTTTCTTTCCATAAAGCGGCGTTACGTTAACATGAGTAGGACAGGTGAACCTCATAATGCAGCGGAAAAACCTAAACTTACACCTACATGCACCTACTACCACTCCTAACATGATGACATGGGAACTTGGCATATTAACTTCATACTTAGCATCATGTCATACTTAGCATCATGTCATCGAGTCACATAAGTCACCATTCAAGCACATAAGTAGTAAAGGTAAAGTTCTAGCATAGGACGAGTAAACATATTATTTTCTTGGCCAAGTCACTACCACACATATGCATTCTTGCCCTCCTGCTGCTTCCTTACAGTCCCCTTACGTGATCTGCGGTATAAGGAAATAAGACTATAAGCACACAGGCTTAGTAAGACTCTTTCCTTATCACTAAAATCATTCATCACTTAATCATAAGCACATGAAACATAAACATAACTTTATGCTTAAACATAAATATAAATAAACTTACATGGCATGATACATGACATAACATGGACATAATTAAAATTTACATGGCATGATACATGGCATAAACATGAACATAATTCAACTTAGCATAGCATAATACATGACATAGACATAAACATAATTCAAGTAAGCATAGCATAATACATGGCATAAACACAAACATAATTCAACTTAGCATAGCATAATACATGACATAAACATAAACATAAATAAACATTTTTAACATGGCATGATACATAAACATAAGTAAACGTTCTTAACATGACATGACACATGACATAAACATAAACATAAGGAAACATTCTTAACATGCATGATACATGACATAAATATAAACATAAAGAAACATTCTTAACATGCATGATACATGGCATAAACATAAACATAAAGCATTAACTAACCTGTATGGCATAAACATAGGCATGCTTTCTATCATATCATATGGGCATCTTCTTAACATAACCATAAGCATAAATCATTTACTATCATGCATATTTCTTGACATGAGACATAAGTATAAGACATTACTATCATGGCATAATGCATAACATGAATGAATGCATGAGTCTAATACATATACATAAGGATGCTTAACTTTTAAAATCATACTTTTAAATACTTAACATAATCATAACATCATTGGGGGTCCCCGGCTTGTACCACATACATACATCATAAGCGCGCATCCCTAAGTAAATACGAGGTAGCGAGCCCCGACCTACTAGGGTAAGGATAGCATAGTCGGTAGTCCCAGAACCGGGGCGTTCTTATGGTACTCATCCCTGTTGCACAGCTTCGGTAGTGCCAGAACCGTGGACAGCATAGTCGGTAGTCCAGAACCGGGGCGTTCTTAAGGTGCCCATCCCTTGGACCCATACTTCGGTCCGGTACAAACCCATTCATAAAGTAAAATACTTCATATGCTTCATCATTCGTACATCATGGCATGCATCTTTATTCATAAAACATAACATGCATCTTCATTCGTAAACATGGCATGTGTAACGACCCGGCCCGTCTACCGGCCCATTTACCGGTCCTCATGACCGTCGTACCGTCGTACCGTCGACCATCGACCGTGCAATCATTCATAAACATGGCATGCATCTTTATTCATAAAACATAGCATGCACTTTCATTCATAAACATAACATGCATCTTCATTTATAAACATAACATGCATCTTCATTCATAGAACATGACCTACTTACATAAACATCATTCTTATTCCTAGTGCTTGCATGATCATGGCATATAAGGTAAGCATTGCATTATATTCCTTGAACATAACATGTTTGCATAGACAATTATCATAATCCATAGAGTTTGCATGATCATGATATATAAGGTAAATATTGCATTTCATACATAAGCATGGTATTCATCCCAAGCATACATAAGTAGGACTTCCATAAACATACTACCTACTATTCAAGTGCATGGCATACAACACAAGACATTCATATATAAACCCTATTAAGCATGGCATCCAATCATAAACATACAAACATGAAACATGGTGCTTAAGGTTAGGGTTATAGGTAACTTAATTTCTACCACATGCTTGAACCTTTATATATACTTCATAATAAAGCATAAACCATCATTCTTCAAACCCTAACTCCCCCCAAACCCTATTTAGCATGCTTGGCCGAAACCTATAATGAAGGATTCCATCATTCAATTAACATGTAAGATATCATAAGGTAAAGAAACAACCATACATTACCTATAGAGTCATAAGAAGCCATTTAGGCACATGATTAGGGTTCACCCTAACTCCAAGCCCTATTTCCTAGGGTTGGCCGAAACATATAAGGGGCCATGGGTGCATGAATAAATTCATAGAATTTCCAATTAAACATCTAACACCTTCCATACTATACCATAGCAGCCATTAGGACCCTTGCTTGAGGGAAGCCCTAACTCTTTGCCCTAGACCCTTACTTGGCCGAAAGTTATAGGGTCACAAAGCCTTGTGAAAATTCACATAAGTCATCCTCAATCTCCCTTATAGCATGATAATACACAAAACACATACTTGAAGGTTTAGATCCAACCCTACCCATGGGTTCATGGTGTTGGCCGAAACCCTAGGAGATCCTAGGGTACCCCAAAATTTCTTCAAATCTCATTTTAACTTATATTCATCATGGAAAAACATTAGAAAGCATGAGTAATATTTTTAACATCATTTTGGACCCAAAAACCTATAGTGGCCGAAACCTAGGTTAGGGTTCATGGCTCTTTTCCTTTTTTTCAACATAAAATTCAAACAAGACTTTCATATCATGGTAAACTTCAAGGAGAGCTATTATACCACAGGTGAGGGAGTCTTACCTTGGTTGATCTTGACTATAAACCTTAGATTTGGGAGAAGGATGAAGATCTTATTGCTTCTTAACCACCCCTAGCTTTTGTACCCTTGTAAAATCCTTGGATCTTGGAGATGAAGCCTTAGGTAAACTTTTTCCATGGGAGAATCCCTCTTGAGGGTTTCGGCTAGGATGAGGGAGGAGGAAGAAGAAATGTGGTCTTGATGGAAAGAAGAAAGAAACTCCCATTCCCCCTCTTTATAACACATTAAGGAGGGTAAGTGAAGAGTCATGGTTGGTGACTCTTCATTTTTCCTAAGCCTTAACCATAATCCACTTCATTTCCTCATAGCACTCCCTTGCTAGGTGAATTGGTTAGAGCATGCATGGTTGTACAAGAGGTCCAAGGTTCAAATCCTTGGTGCATCCACTAATTTTCCATTTTATTTTTATTTTATTTTTCTAATATTTCGAAAATCTCCTAAAAATTCTCCCATAATTATGTTAATATTTCTCATCCAAATCCCTTTATATTTCTATAAATTTTTACCTAAAATTCACCAATAATCATGGTACTAGAAAGCCCATATAAGGCCCATTAGTGCCTATTTCCCCAATTTAAATGGAAAAATATGGATTTCTAGGTTAAAATTTGTGTTAATATTTCTAAGTCCCTCGGAAAATTATCTAGACATGCTTAATATTTTAAAGAAATATTAAGAAAAATTTTCGGGTCGTTACAATCCCCCATACCTCGTGAAAGTTCGTCCTCGAACTTAGAATAGCTCCGGGTACTTGCGCCTCATCTCGTCCTCGCGTTCCCAGGTAGCTTCTTCGAACCGTTGACTTTGCCATAGAACCTTGACTAAGGGTACCTCCTTACTCCTTAGCTTCTTGATTTCCAGATCCAAGACCTGGATAGGTCTGCTTTCATAGCTTAGGTCCTCCTGTACTTGTACCGTCTGTGGCTCGATCACTTGGTCCATATTTGGGATACACTTTTTAAGCGTTGACACATGGAACACATTATGAATGGCCGACATCTCTGGTGGCAGCTCCAGCTCATATGCCACCTTACCAACTCTTCTCAGGATCAAATACGGCCCCACATAACGCGGACTTAGTTTTCCTTTCCTCCCAAATCTTGTCACCCCTTTCATAGGAGCCACTTTCATGAACACCAAATCTCAACATTAAATTCCAGTGGTCTACACCGGACATCGGCATAACTCTTCTGCCGGCTCTGAGCAGCTTCTATCCGTTGTCGAATAGTCCGTATAGCTCGGGTGGTGCTGTCGATGACATCCGTTGTGAGCCCCATTTCCTTCTTTTCACCACCCTCGTACCAACAGATCGGAGACCTACATCTCCTCCCGTACAACGCTTCATTAGGTGTCATTCCGATAGTAGCTTGGTAGCTATTGTTGTAAGCGAATTCCGCTAAGCATAGATATCGACACCAGCTCCCTTTGAAATCCAAGGCATAAGCTCGCAACATGTCTTCTAGTACTTGATTCACCCATTCAGTTTGCCCATCAGTCTGAGGGTGAAAGGTGGTGCTAAATCGTAATTTAGTGCCGAGAGACTTCTGAACACACTCCCAGAAATGCGAAGTAAAGTGACCATCCCTATCTGAGACGATGGTCTTGGGAACTCCATGAAGTCTGATTATCTCCTTAACATATAATTGAGCCAGTTGCTCCATTGAATCAGTCATCTTGATTGCCAGGAAGTGAGCCAACTTCGTCAGCCTGTCCACAATTACCCAAATCGCATCATATCCATTCATAGTCCTGGGAAGCCCTGAAATGAAATCCATAGAGATGTCTTCCCATTTCCACTCCGGAATTGCGAGTGGCTGCAGAACTCCTCCGGGTCGCTGGTGTTCTGCTTTTACTTGCTGGCAAGTCATGCAAGTACTAACATGCTGAGCCACATCCCTCTTCATACCAGACCACCAAAACTTCTCCTTCAGATCTTGATACATCTTGGTGGATCCTGGATGCATCGAATAAGGGGTTCCGTGAGCCTCTGTCAATATTTCCCTTTAAAGTTCCGGATTATTAGGAATACATAAACGATCCCTAAGGTAGAGTACTCCCCCTTTGGCGATATGGAAACCATCGCCCTTTCCTTCTAGGATCTCCTGTTTTATTTTCTGAAGACTCAGATCACCATTTTGTTTTTCCAATATGTCCTCAAATAGCGTGGGTGATATTGTCATGGTGGAAAGTCGTCCGGAGATGACTTCGACCCCAAAATTCATAATCTCTTCCTTGAGTGGTCGGGGTAACATAGATATGGACATCAAGGTGGCACTTGACTTCCGGCTGAGTGCATCAGCCACCTTGTTTGCCTTCCCTGGATGGTAGAAGATCTCGCAGTCATAGTCCTTCACCAACTCAAGTCATCGGCGTTGTCTCATATTCAGGTCTTTCTGAGTGAAGAAATATCGCAGACTCTCGTGGTATGTATAAATCTTACACTGCGCTCCATATAGATAATGCCTCCATATTTTAAGAGCGAAAACTAACGCGGCCAGTTCCAGATCATGAGTGGGGTAATTCTGTTCATACTCCTTGAGTTGTCTAGAGGCGTAGGCAATAACCTTTCCATTCTGCATAAGTACCGCTCCAAGTCCGAGTTTGGAGGCATCGCTATATATGTCCAAGCGCTGATTACATTCCCAGCATATGATTGACTAGTGTCATCAATAACTCCATGGTATAAGTATATGCATATGTCATAATTACATACCTATTATATATTTATTTTTATTATGGGTAAACCTAACAATAGTAGGTTTCCGAAATATTAGTTCTCCCCCTGAGTTACGGATTATATCAGTTGTATGGTCATTATAGAATAGGTGAGTCTTATTTATAGTACGCACTCTCATATTATTATCATTTGCTTTATGTAATTTAATGCCATTATGTTATATGATTGGTAACTCGTTGTTAATATCAGGTTCATGAACATAAGGTCGAATCACACTCATGACAAATTGTATTATGACTAACTTAGACCTTATTGGTTCACAAAAACTAACCGAACTCAACGAAATAGATGGGCTGCCATCATGCCCATAATAAAGAACATCATGGCAGTAACTACCACTCCCTTGTTCATTGCCCCTTGGCCTGCCTCAGGATCTTCTACCCTAGTGATTAAAATATATAACCACTTTTCCTACCCTTAAATTCTAAATATTTGATTCATAAAAGAAGATAAAATATCGTTCATAGTTACATATCCTAAAGTACTTTTTATTATAAACATCGTTCATACTTGCATATCCTAAAACCATAAAACATCCTAAAAGTGCTTACTACTATAAGATACGTAAAGAGGTACTTACTTGGAAGTTGCAGGAAGAGTGCTTGATGTGTGTGTAGTGAGATGACGATTGGCACTGATACCAACCTGTAACGCCCGCTTTTTTTTTTCTTTCCATAAAGCGGCGTTACGTTAACATGAGTAGGGCAGGTGAACCTCATAATGCAGCGGAAAAACCTTAACTTACACCTACATGCACCTACTACCACTCCTAACATGATGACATGGGAACTTGGCATATTAACTTCATAATTAGCATCATATCATATCATACTTAGCATCATATCATATTTAGCATCATGTCATCGAGTCACATAAGTCACCATTCAAGCACATAAGTAGTAAAGGTAAAGTTCTAGCATAGGACGAGTAAACATATTGTTTTCATGGCCAAGTCACTACCACACACATGCATTCTTGCCCTCCTGCTGCTTCCTTACAGTCCCCTTACGTGATCTGCGGTATAAGAAAATAAGACTATAAGCACACAGGCTTAGTAAGACTCTTTCCTACTCACTAAAACCATTCATCACTTAATCATAAGCACATGAAACATAAACATAACTTTATGCTTAAACATAAATATAAATAAACTTACATGGCATGATACATGACATAACATGGACATAATTAAAATTTACATGGCATGATACATGGCATAAACATGAACATAATTCAACTTAGCATAGCATAATACATGACATAGACATAAACATAATTCAACTTCGCATAGCATAATACATGGCATAAACACAAACATAATTCAACTTAGCATAGCTAAATACATGACATAAACATAAACATAAATAAACATTCTTAACATGGCATGATACATAAACATAAGTAAACGTTCTTAACATGACATGACACATGGCATAAACATAAACATAAGGAAACATTCTTAACATGCATGATACATGGCATAAACATAAACATAAAGAAACATTCTTAACATGCATGATACATGGCATAAACATAAACATAAAGCATGAACTAACCTGTATGGCATAAACATAGGCATGCTTTCTATCATATCATATGGGCATCTTCTTAACATAACCATAAGCATAAATCGTTTACTATCATGCATATTTCTTGACATGAGACATAAGTATAAGACATTACTATCATGGCATAATGCATAACATGAATGAATGCATGAGTCTAATGCATATACATAAGGATGCTTAACTTTTAAAATCATACTTTTAAATACTTAACATAATCATAATATCATTGGGGGTCCCCGGCTTGTACCACATACATACATCATAAGCGTGCATCCCTAAGTAAATACGAGGTAGCGAGCCCCGACCTACTAGGGTAAGGACAGCATAGTCGGTAGTCCCAGAACCGGGGCGTTCTTAAGGTGTCCATCCCTGTTGCACAGCTTCGGTAGTGCCAGAACCGTGGACAGCATATTCGGTAGTCCAGAACCAGGGCGTGCTTAAGGTGCCCATCCCTTGGACCCATACTTCGGTCCGGTACAAGCCCATTCATAAAGTAAAATACTTCATATGCTTCATCATTCGTACATCATGGCATGCATCTTTATTCATAAAACATAGCATGCATCTTCATTCATAAACATGGCATGTGTAATGACCCGGCCCGTCTACCGGCCCATTTACCGGTCCTCATGACCGTCGTACCGTCGACCATCGACCGTGCCGTCATTCATAAACATGGCATGCATCTTTATTCATAAAACATAGCATGCACTTTCATTCATAAACATAACATGCATCTTCATTTATAAACATAACATGCATCTTCATTCATAGAACATGGCCTACTTACATAAACATCATTCTTATTCCTAGTGCTTGCATGATCATGGCATATAAGGTAAGCATTGCATTATATTCCTTGAACATAACATGTTTGCATAGACAATTATCCTAATCCATAGAGTTTGCATGATCATGATATATAAGGTAAACATTGCATTTCATACATAAGCATGGTATTCATCCCAAGCATACAAAAGTAGGACTTCCATAAACATACTACCTACTATTCAAGTGCATGGCATACAACACAAGACATTCATAAATAAACCCTATTAAGCATGGCATCCAATCATAAACATACAAACATGAAACATGGTGCTTAAGGTTAGGGTTATAGGTAACTTAATTTCTACCACATGCTTGAACCTTTATATATACTTCATAATAAAGCATAAACCATCATTCTTCAAACCCTAACTCCCCCCAAACCCTATTTAGCATGCTTGGCCGAAACCTATAATGAAGGGTTCCATCATTCAATTAACATGTAAGATATCATAAGGTAAAGAAACAACCATACATTACCTATAGAGTCATAAGAAGCCATTTAGGCACATGATTAGGGTTCACCCTAACTCCAAGCCCTATTTCCTAGGGTTGGCCGAAACATATAAGGGGCCATGGGTGCATGAATAAATTCATAGAATTTCCAATTAAACATCTAACACCTTCCATACTATACCATAGCAGCCATTAGGACCCTTGCTTGAGGGAAGCCCTAACTCTTTGCCCTAGACCCCTACTTGGCCGAAAGTTATAGGGTCACAAAGCCTTGTGAAAATTCACATAAGTCATCCTCAATCTCCCTTATAGCATGATAATACATAAAACACATACTTGAAGGTTTAGATCCAACCCTACCCATGGGTTCATGGTGTTGGCCAAAACCCTAGGAGATCCTAGGGTACCCCAAAATTTCTCCAAATCTCATTTTACTTATATTCATCATGGAAAAACATTAGAAAGAATGAGTAATATTTTTAACATCATTTTGGACCCAAAAACCTATAGTGGCCGAAACCTAGGTTAGGGTTCATGGCTCTTTTCCTTTTTTTTCAACATAAAATTCAAACAAGACTTTCATATCATGGTAAACTTCAAGGAGAGCTATTATACCACAGGTGAGGGAGTCTTACCTTGGTTGATCTTGACTATAAACCTTAGATTTGGGAGAAGGATGAAGATCTTGTTGCTTCTTAACCACCCCTAGCTTTTGTACCCTTGTAAAAGCCTTGGATCTTGGAGATGAAGCCTTAGGTGAACTTTTTCCAAGGGAGAATCCCTCTTGAGGGTTTCGGTTAGGATGAGGGAGGAGGAAGAAGAAATGTGGTCTTGATGGAAAGAAGAAAGAAACTCTCATTCCCCCTCTTTATAACACATTAAGGAGGGTAAGTGAAGAGTCATGGTTGGTGACTCTTCATTTTTCCTAAGCCTTAACCATAATCCACTTCATTTCCTCATAGTACTCCCTTGCTAGGTGAATTGGTTAGAGCATGCATGGTTGTACAAGAGGTCCAAGGTTCAAATCCTTGGTGCATGCACTAATTTTCCATTTTATTTTTATTTTATTTTCCTAATATTTCGAAAATCTCCTAAAAATTCCCCCATAATTATGTTAATATTCCTCATCCAAATCCCTTTATATTTCTATAAATTTTTATCTAAAATTCACCAATAATCATGGTACTAGAAAGCCCATATAAGACCCATTAGTGCCTATTTCCCCAATTTAAATGGAAAAACATAGATTTCTAGGTTAAAATTCGTCTTAATATTTTAAGTCCCTCGGAAAATTATCTAGACATGCTTAATATTTTAAAGAAATATTAAGAAAATTTTCAGGGTCGTTACAGAAATCCTAGTGAGTGAAGCCGGGTCCTGGTGAGTGAAGTCAGGTGTTTGGAAATCCTAGTGAGTGAAGCTAGGATGAAATCCCGGTGAGTGAAGCCGGGTGACCGAAACCCTGGTGAGTGAAGCCAGGTCCTAGCTTGGAATGCTAGGTTGAAGTCCCAGTGAGTGAAGCTCGGCATGGCACGAGTCAGAGAAGGGCTGGAGGCTTGTTCTCATGACTTAGAGTGCATTTGGGCATGCCTGGATCGGTCTGGTGACCGATCAGGGAAGTTGGCACGGTGCTGCTTCGTGGATCAGTCTGGTGACCGATCAAGCGATGATTGATCGGTCTGGTAACCGATCAGGGAGTATGTATTTCACTCATTGCACAGCTCCTGATCGGTCTGGTGACCGATCAGGGAGCACTCAGTGAGTTGAGTTCCCCCACTGATCAGATCCTGAATGGTCTGGTGACCGATCCACGACTTAGGATTTGATTTCCGCAGTTACTGTTCACTCAGACGTGGACCGATCAGGCTTGAGCCTGATCGGTCAGGAAGCAGCCTGATTGGCCTGGTGACCGATCAGGCTGGAGCATGATTGGTCTGGGGATCGATCTGGAGTGTGCAGCAGAATGCTGGATTGGTCTGGGGACGAATCAGGAGTGTGCAGAAGACTGCTAGATCGGTCTGGTGACCGATCAGGAGCAAAATTTTAATTCAAATACGCTGTCAGAAGTGTCTGATCGCGTCTGTTTTCTCTGTCGATTCTCTGATACATTGCCGATTCTTTTTTATATGCATTGCTAAGCCTCTGTTGGAGTGTGCAGGTGATAGCAGGTGATTCAAACACTCAAGGAGGGTCAATGGGAGGCTTTCCTTGGAGTAGGTTTGTTTGTTTCTCCTTCTTAGGTTTCAACGGCAACTGGAGCAGCTGGCGACTGACGGAGACTCAGCTGGAGAGGAGGTCATCAGTGGACTGAGTGCTCAGGGAGGTCAGTGGGTTCAGGCTGGCTCAGTGGATGCTGATGAATCTTGCAATGGTGAGAGGGAGCTTAAGTGACGAAGCTGGAAGCAGAGAAGCTGAGGCGAACAAGACAGAAACTTGGAAAGTTTAGCTGGGCTGTGTTCGTGCTCTCTGTTGCTTTGTGCTTGAGCGATCTTGTTGCATTCCTGTGAGACCTTTGTGAGTGTTCCTTCTTCCGTGATCTCTTGTACTCAAGTTCAATCACCGTGAGATCTTTGGAGAGGTTTCTCCACCGAGAAGGAGGCTCTATCTTATCCGGTGTTCACCGGGGCTTGATCTACCGACGATGAAGGGATCACCCACCTTAAGGGCACGCCAAAGAGTAGGGGCAAGTTATCCCCGAACCTTGTATATCGAGGTGTTAGCGTCGGTTTGCTTTCCTTTGCTTTGGTTTGTTGTTTTTAGTTTTCTGTTTCTACATTTGCTTCCGCTGCCTAACTCTGAAGTGCAGAAAGATTTTAAAAGCTTCAAGCTTAAGTGTCTGGCTATATTCACCCCCCCTCTCTAGCCATCCGGGTTCCAATAAGTGGTATCAGAGCTTGGGGCTCTGTTCATGGCTGAACATCCGAGAGCAGACAGCAAGATGGCTGGAGGAGAAGGCTACAGCACAAACAGGCCTTCATTCCTCGATGGCACTGATTTTCCATATTGGAGGTCAAGGATGGAGTTCTACCTCAAAACCAACATGAGCATATGGTTCTCAGTGAAGGAGGGTTTCTCCCCTCCCAAGGATCATGAGGGAAATGAGCTTGAGTTTTCTAGTTGGTCGGCTGAGCAAGTCAAGAAGGGGGAAGCTAATGCCAAAGCTATCGTCACCTTGCAATGTGGGATGACCAAGGATCAGTTGGTCAAGGTGGGTCCTTTCACAAGTGCTAAAGATCTATGGAATAAGATTATTGAGCTCCATGAAGGAACTCATGAAGCCCAGACAGCCAAGAAGGACCTCCTTCTCAACCAACTCCAAAGTCTCACCGTGGGAGAAAATGAAACTGTAAGTATGCTTCATTGTCGATTCAAAGAAGTATTGAATGGTCTCCACTTCATTGATGAAAAGGTAGAAAACCGAGACCTTGTGAGGTATGTTCTAAAAGCCTTTCCAAGGAGCGCCTTGTGGTCATCCATGGTAGATGCCTACAAGGTATCCAAGGATCTTTCAATTATTAAGTTAGAAGATCTATTTTGTGAAATGGAGTTATATGAGATCTCTAACAAAAGTCCAAAGGAGAAAGGTATTACATTAGTGGCAGGTGACAACAAGAAGAAGAAGGAAAAAGAGGAGGAGGACATCCACTGTCACATGGCTCTAGTGGCACTAGAAGAGTCAAAGGAGGAGAGTGATGAATCAAGTGACTCCTCAACCGCGCCTTCATCATCTTCGGATGATGAAGAGGTAATTTCTCCCGAGTTAGATAAGTGCTATAGAGCTATCGCATGTTTAACCAAATTGTTAATGAAATCTAAGAATAAGGTTAAGTCATTGAAGTTGGAAGAAAAAGCATTAAAATCCTCTAAGGTTGAGGATATCAATGACTTCCATAATAAATCCCTTGAGAATGAGAATAAGATCTTGAAAGGTGAAATTGAAAATCTCAAGATTGTTCTTGAGAAATTTTCAACAAGCTCCAAAACCCTAGACATGATCTTGAACTCCCAAAGTGCGGTTTACAACAAGGCCGGTATAGGTTACCGACCTAAAGAACCGACCTTTGTGTCATTAATGTCTAGAACACATTTTAGATCATCAAATGTTCCTAGGGTTAAAAAGAAATTGACTAAGGCATGGGTGCCTAAGTCCTTCATTGTTGATGCTTTAGGTCCCAAAATTTGGGTACCTAAAACCTCCATATTTAGAATTGTATAAGCATTATTTGAGGGGGAGCATCTATCAACATAGGAGGTTGATATTTGGTGCTCCAAACCCATGACCAAGGAAAAAAATTGTCATTCATATGGATGGGTATGGAATATACGAATTTAAATGCTTTGAGCTCCATTGCTTTAGATCTTATGATAATATAATCCCTTGGCTAGTGATTTTTATGGTATTCATGTGTTAAAGTACTTAGTCATGGTATAATCTACTTTAGTTTTTAAGTTCTTCCATGATCAAGAATGCCATGATTTTCATGTATGTATTATGCCAACATGAAGAACACATGGTTTGTGATGATCACTATGCAAATCTCACAAAATGTCATCAAACAAAGAACATGAGTTTAAGGGTTAGGCTTAAGTTTTTCCTAATATCTTGGAGATGAACCTAGTTGAGCATGCCCTGGTTTAACTGTATGTGTTATTAACACTTATCTATGGCATGAAAATTTGTGGTTAAGAACACCATGCTCACATATTTTATGATGGTATATTAATCCATCGAAATTCTTAATCCTTGATATGAAATGAAGCTTAATTAAGAGACCCAAATCAGATTGCTTGTTTTGATTAAATGATTTATGGTTAATGGAACTCATTTAGGGAGTAAATCTGATTGTATTAGGGATTAGAGTGATTAAGAGTTGGAACAAATTTGTTTCTGAAATTGATCAGTTTCAGAAACCATTCTGTATCATCCCTGATCGGTCCACCGACCGATCAGGGGTGCTTCTGATCGGTCTGGTGACCGATCAGACCAACTCTGATCAAGGAACTCCCAGATCGTTCCAAATTGATCCAAAACCTCCTCAAACCAATCTCTTCTCATCGAATTGTATCATTTTAATGATCATACTTCTAACAAATCTGATACAAACCAATTACAATTGAAACATATTTAATCCTCCATTGGTACAATCCTGGTACTAAGGAAGTACAAATTTGTTCAAGTGGTACTTGAAACAAAACCTAAATACTGATTTGATACAAACCTATGTTGGAATGTTCAAATTCATAAGAAAGGTTTTTTTGAGTCATGACTCTTGTTCTTAATGTTGTGTTTCAGAAATGTTTCTAAAATGTCGAATATTAATAGAGTCTACACCCCTATTGTGGAATGCAAATGGTTAATGCAGTCTGATCAGGAATGTATCAGAGTTTCAGGAATTTTTCTGAAATTTGATCGCTCCCTAGACTAATAAGAAATATTTCTGTATCAAGTAATCAATGAACCTGATTGGTCACGGAGACCACTCAGGATTATGTGTCGGATACAGATGCATTCCTTACTTGTCATATAAAACATATACATGTTTGACTATGATATATTTCTGTATATGTTTTCATGTGCAATTCACACTTATTGACGTATGATGCATATACGTTGTTGTCATGATACATTTATGGTATATGTCTCTCATATGCAATTCAAAAATTATCCTTTGATTATTTTGGGTTTTGGGGGGAGACCCATGTTTGAGGGGGAGGTATGTTCAAACATAATAAACATACCTTTTTCGATGTTTGACAAGGGGGAGAAAATGGTTGATTAAGTTTAGGGTTATTGTAGGGGGAGGATTTTGATTCCCTTACGAAAATTGAACTGCCTTCAATTGATCATCAATGCCTAAACTTAAATCGGGGTGTCAAACAACAAAAAGGGGGAGATTGTTGATGCTGTCTGACCTTGATTGTTGTTTTGGTGTTGACACTGATTTATGTTTTGATTTAAGTTTGGTTGATCGAATTTGGGTTAAGTCCAGGTCGGGGACTGGGCATAAAACCCTGGAGAGTGAAGCCAGGTCCTAGCTTGGGAAGCTAGGTTGACTAAAATCTCGGTGACTGAAGCCGGGTCCTGGTGAGTGAAGTCAGGTGATGGAAATCCCGGTGAGTGAAGCCAGCTGTTTGGAAATCCTAGTGAGTGAAGCTAGGTGATGGAAATCCCGATGAGTGAAGCCGGGTGACCGAAACCCTGGTGAGTGAAGCCAGGTCCTAGCTTGAAGGCTAGGTTGAAGTCCCAGTGAGTGAAGCTGGGCATGGCACGAGTCAGAGAAGGGCTGGAGGCTTGTTCTCGTGACATAGAGTGCGTTTTGGCTTGCCTAGATCAGTATGGTGACCGATCAGGGAAGTTGGCACGGTGCTCCTTCGTGGATCGGTGATAACTATTTTAGTCGTGTTACGGTTTCAAATACAATTAAAGTATCGAACTCCTCTAACTAATGTAGTATAGAGTAACTCGAGTCGTCTCTCTCAAGGAATGTAATGATAGGTTAATAATTCTAGGATTCCAAGTTATTTCTTTTGGATTTGAAAACTAAGACTACGAAATGAAACAACAGAGCACGTATGAAATCTAATCCTAATTAATGAAAGACAATGCGAGTAAAGAGGATCTAATCTAATCTAAATTAGACTTGCAAGGAAACGAAAGGCAACATAAAGGAAGCAATTAAGGAAATAAAGCATTAATGAAACTTAACCTAATCTAACCTAATTGCATATTTAAACATAAGAAAAACATGAAACATTCAATTAATAAAACGTAGAAAGAATCTAAGCTGAGAAATTACAAAACTAAAGTGAAACAATTGGTTGGGGCATTTCATCGTACACGTAACACGCATGAATCAAAATGAGTCAAATGCAAGCAACTTAAACATAGGGAACATAAATTGATTACAAGCATTCAACAATCAATACATAACAACCAAATCCGATGAAGGCTGGAGGAAGAAACTGCTGCCAGATGCTGAAGGCGCTGCTGTGAAGAAGAAGAGGTGAAGTTGAGTTGCTGTGAAGGAAAATGCTGTGAAGGGGTGTAAGAACTGCTGTCGCGGTGGAGTGGAGAGGGAAAGGAGATGAAGAGAGATGGAAGGTGGAGGTGATGACTGGCCGGCAGTGTGAAGAGGTGGAGAAGAACCGTCGGCCTTGGTGAGGGAAGAGGCGTCGAGGTGGAAGAAAGTTGCACCCCTTTCTTCTGTGATGGCGTGATACCCTCCCTTAGCTGCCCTTATCCCCTTTTCTACTCCTCCTTTCCACCCTTGATTTCCTCTGATGAGTGGCTGAGATCACTTGCAATGAAGCTCTATCAATCATCGTTGCCAGATCCAAGTGGAGGGTTGTGATTACCAACACATCCGATCGCATCTGGACAGCTACTGATCGGTCTGGAAGCTCTCTGATCGGACTGGATGACCCCTGATCGGTCTGGATGACCCCTGATCGGTCTGGGGACCGATCAGGAACCTTCCTGATCGGTCTGGGGACCGATCAGGCCTTGATCAGTAGCTAAAATTCTGAGTTCTTCTGTGCCATCTGCTCCTGATCGGTCACTGGACCGATCAGGCCTTCCCTGATCGGTCACTGGACCGATCAGGCCTTCCCTGATTGGTCTAGTGACCAATCAGGCCTCCCCCTGATTGGTCTGGTGACCAATCAGGCCTCCCCCTGATTGGTCTGGTAACTAATCAGGGCTCCAACAGAATGAAATTTTGAGTCTGATGTCGTTCTTTATGGATCCATCTTCGCCCCAGATGTGCCCTTTTGATCCGATGATGCACAAGCTGTCCCAAAAGTTCAATAGAATGAAATATGAGTGTGAAAATGCAGGAAAATTAATTAACCAATGAAAATGCATCCTATTCATAATTATGCATCATTTCATAAACAAATACACCCCAAAGCCTCAAATTCCCTCACTAATTGCACAAAATTTATCCGTCAAAATGCTAGTTATCACACCCCCACACTTAATTCTTGCACGTCTCGAGCAAGTAAACAAAACTAAAAGAAAACAAAATATCTCCCAAACATTACATCCCCTATCGATACTTTAAAACTAATAAAAGAAGGTTACTTAGGATCATCAAGTCTCAAGAATCAATGTATTTATGGTTTCAAATCTCACATAAGTCAAAAGGCATGGTAATTTCATCAACTTTAATAAACTAAGCATTACAAAAACCTCACAAGATGGATATATGCACTGATGCTCACAAAAATAACAAATATGAAAGTGGAGTTCTCTCAAAGCATTCATGACATTGCACTACCATATGCTTGCTTATTTTCTATTTCTCCATAACTATAGCATAAGTACACAAATCAAGACGACTTTTCAATGAATAATGATGAAACCATGTGCTAACAAGAGAACAAGAAAGTAGATAACAAAGAAGATCAAAGAGAATATGAGAGCATTGGAGTAATCAACATGACGTATACAATCAAATAACATGCCAAAATAAAAACTCACTCAAACATCCAACACTCAAAATTCTCCTTGCACATTCTCAATGCAATACACAATAACCACTTACAACATCTCTAAAAATGTATGTATGCATCAAAAACGTAACTCTGGAGTTCTTCACTAACAAAATTCCAAATGCTTGAGAATTTTTTTTATTTTTTTTACTCTCTTTAATTTTTTTCCATTCTTTTCTTCTTCTTTTTTCACTTTTTTTTTCATTTCTCTCTTCTCTTTTTTTTCACAGAGAGATTTTTTTTTCATCTTTATTTATTTTTTTTATAGAGAGATTTTTTTTTCAAGCATTCGTCCATACACACTTGTTTCCCCCCCACACTTAAAACTTACCTCAGACAATGTACAAAGCATGATAACATCTAAAACTCACAATAATAGAGGCTAATAATAGACAAATAAAAATGTAACTCATCATGCAATCACCCCATGCTCTCATGCTCAAGGAATGAATAAGCTAATAAAGATATGACAGTGAGAATACAATAAAAATGAAAAGATCTGACAAAGAAAAGACAATGAAACATAGAAGCAATAGGTGAAATGCTCACTAGTGACAATAACAAAGTAGAGGGAAAATTAAGAGATCAACAAGAAAGGTTGCCTCTATCATATTCATGTAAGCTTATGCTAATGTAGTTTTAAAAAGAATCAAAGCAAGTTCTAGAGTGTCAAGTATCACAAATGCTATCACACATAAGAGGATTAAGGATAGACATGGCAATATCCTCACTAGGTGTCACGCCCCGAGGAGCTGCCCGTCCGATACCGCCCGGACTGCCACTCCCTCGACCGATGGACAATTCGGAAACCAAGCATATATGACCACCTCAGTCGGCTGTACCACAACCTATAGGGCTGGAACAACCTTCTGAAATACATGAAAATGAAACGACGATAAAAAAACTGTGTACCGGTACGACTTACGACAAACACAAGCACAAGACCTCCATGGCTCACCAAAGTACAACTATACCGCCATATAAAAGGACACAATCAAATACGAATACCGCAGCGGAAAAGTAAAGTAAGAAATAGAAAAAAGGGTACCAACATGTACCACCAACAAAGTAATAGAAACATCCCGGAATCATCTCGAAGAAACACGCGAACTGGGACAGGCTGTCGGGCACTCCAAACAATCATCCTGAAATAAAAACAGGGAGCTAACGGGGTGAGTCACAGTACTCAGCGGATATCTCATCAGATACACAAGATAGTCTAAGCTAGCAATAGTGTAACAAGCTATCGAAATAAACACAGGTACGGGCAGTGGTAAGTACAACTGAAACAGAAATAGTAAATACCATACCAATGTGGCTGAGTCGCCGAAACCAGACATAAGGGTCTCCTGTATGTACATGTCCATCGTTTGCAACATCCAAGTATAACAAGCACAGGCAAGTGCAAAAGAATGCGTATGCACATGGTGCAATGACATGGTCACCTCTGTCGTCGGTCAGACATCGTCACCTATGTACGGGAGGAAGCTGAGCGGAGGCCACCCTCCGGCGTAGAGCTATGACTGTCGTCCGTACTCTGCCGTCGCTACTCCTGAGCAACCGAGTAGACGGTATGCTGCCGGCGTAACACCCCTACTCCATGACCTATCCTGGCGATATCACTAATAGCCCCAGGCTAAGACCTATCCTGGCGATATCTCTATCAGCCCCAGGTCATCACCTATACTGGCTATATCACTAATAGCCCCAGGCTAAGACCTATCCTGGCGATATCTCTATCAGCCCCAGGCCATCACCTATCCTGGCTATATCACTAATAGCCCCAGGCTAAGACCTATCCTAGCGATATCTCTATCAGCCCCAGGCCATCACCTATCCTGGCTATATCACTAATAGCCCCAGGCTAAGACCTATCCTGGCGATATCTCTATCAGCCCCAGGCCATCACCTATCCTGGCTATATCACTATCAGCCCCAGGCCATCTCTGGAGGATATCTCTATCTGAGTGTTAACACCTACCCCATGTATATAAATGGGGGAAAGACCTCTCTCTCTCTCTACTCCTGGTATATGGACTACTCCAGGAGGGATCTCTGCCTGCCACCACGCTCTGATTCACTAACCCATGAGTGCATGAGCTGAGCAGCACAGAGCACACTACCCATACTCCGTCAACCACTAACCCATGAGTGGTCGTATGGATAGGTCAGTATGACTGTCGACCTGACTCACCCATAAGGGGGCCCCTGATCGACAGTGATGCACAGTGCATGATGATGCATGACTCTGGTCAGACAGCATCCACTATCTAGTCCACCTATATCAACATGATATGCAAGGATCATAAACAAATGCACCATAGCCTAAGTCCTAAAGGTATAGATATCACATGCCAGGTACATCATAAACAGTATCAGCCAAGGTAGAGCAGGTATAAAATACTACATTACCCTACCGCTAAACATAGCATATCAAGCATATCAACTATGACTAATCTAAAAGATAAGTCAGAGATACCCGCCTCCGAAGTAGAAGTCCGTAAGCCAAGAATCACCCCGTCCAAACAATCCGCAACGAAATAGAAAAGTCAATCAATATCCTGTATCAAATAACGTAATTAGCTATCTACACAAAAGTTATTAGCTAATCTAACTAGTCCAAACTGTATTAGAGTTATTCTCAAGTATCCTAAGTTATGGATCTTAGGCTTACCTTAAGTTTAGCCTAATCCAAGCGAAACTCTAACCCGATCTAGCAGACCATCAGACTGAAGCCACTCAACATAGAAACCCCCAACCCTGATCAGATCAAATCATTTAATCAAAAGGCATATCCACTAGCACAGATCAAAACCCCTCCATACAATCTAAAAATCAAAACAAGAAACATCAATGCCTAAGTTGAACCCCTGATCAAACCAATCCCAATTCAGAATCCCAAAACAAAATCATGAGCAATAGTAATAACACAAGATCAGAATCCAACCCATGATCCAAGAACTACAACTCCACACACGGTAACACTGAGCCAAAGCCTAATTACATCTATCATCCATCAGAGAACACGGCAGGGATAAAATCAGAGGAAGCAACTACAAAAACCAACACACCGCAGGCTCAAGAGCACGGGTACGAACCAAATAAAAATAGAGGCAGTACATCCAAAACAAATGCCACAGAACCCTAACCGAGCAATAGGGATCCACAATCTAATCTCAATTCATCCTAAACACAAGATATGCAATCGCACATGGAGAATTAGGACTTGAACAACACAGAATACACACATGAATGAGTTTGATCAGAAGACATCGAAGTCGAAGTCCCAATCACAGCATCTGACCTAATCCCCCAAACAGATCAAGAACCAACTACAAATCCACCATAACAGATTGAGCAAAAACTCCTTCACAACCCGTATCAGATCAAACCGAGAAACACCACGATCCCATTTCAAAATTCCAACTGAAATATGATCTCAGAGAGGAACCAAGATCAAGACAGTATATGTGTCATACCTGAGATCGTAGCCGATGCTCCTCCTTGGCTCAATCTGGCGATCCACCCCCCCTTTTCCGGCGAGTTCAAGAGCAAATGTCTCTTCCCTCTCGCATCGGATCCTACAGCTTACCATGGAGGGTTCGAAGTCAATCCCTAGATGCCCCGATCGACGGAAAACACAATACCGAAGGAGCAGAGAATACCTAGCCCTAGATCCCTTCCAAGCGGGGTCGAGTGCGGAGACCAGAAGACAACTCGAGACGAAGAAGCGTCGAAGATCGAAGAAGGAAATGAAGGAGGAGAAGATGAAGAGGAAGGATAGGAGCAGGGGAAAAGTCGGCGGCGGATTTGAGATCCCGATCTGCCACAATGAAGAGGAAATAGGGTTTTAAGTGATTGGGGCTTTTTGCAAATAACCCCTCGATTTTTGGTATATCCAACGCAGGCCCTTAAGTTTAGACAACTTTACATTTTGGTCCCTCAAATTTTCAGTATTTTAACACTAGGTGAACAATAAAATGTCATGCTTAATCTAACAAGATAGAGTCCATCACCAAAACAAATGACTAAATGCAATTAATGTCTCCAAGCATACCAAGGAAACCAAAACTTAATAGTCAGACTTAACCATCTTTTATGATTCTCAAAGCATAATAAAAGAACATGTAGGGAGATACAACTGGAAATCAAGTAAGGTTTATTCAAGACCAAACAAAATGCAGAATGAGAAAGCAAAGTGTGAATGCAAAGTATAAAAGCAAACAAACATGCAAGTATAAACATAAAGAAAAATAAGAAAATGAAAGGAAAGGAACAAACTCCCCTTTATTCCTGGCGGTTGGAGTCGGTTAAGGAGTAACATCCATCCCGGTGGTGGTGGGGTTTGGGTAGTCGAGAGAGCATTCTCACGTGATCAATGTCATAGTGCACTGCTCCCCCACACTTCAACTTCGCATAAGTGTGTTCCGGTGGTCGAAGGCGATTAAGAAACAAAACCCACTTTAGAGGTGAAGTGCTACGTGTCAAAATAAGAGCAACTCCTCCCTCTTGATGCTTTTTGGAAGTCTTTCCAGGAGGTTGGAGTCTATTTAGTTGTAACACCCACTCCAGAAGTCGTCTACCCCCTGCAAAACCATGAAAACGAAATACCTCCCCAACACATGCAGGGTAAGAAAAAGATGAGATACAATAAGTCTCTATATAAAATGTTTCAAGGAGTGCATCACAGCCAATAAAATCAACCCTAGGTACCTCTATGAATTTTTCTAAACAACTTGGAAAAATACTTACCTGGTCTTGCTGAGAAATACCTGAAGGTTCTACAAGAATGGATGTAGCTATGGCCTCCTCCTGGTCAGGTAAAGGCTCCTTCTCAGGTTCAGTTTCTGGTTCTGGTGGGCATACAACGAAAAGAGGTGATTCTTGGGTTCTTGCTTCCACCATGCAAATCCCTACACTTTCATACTTATCCTCTGAATCTCCTGATATACCAACCAATATAGGTGGTCCCTGGGGCTCAGCGCAATCCCCTACACCTGTAGAATCATCTGTAACTGAAAATAAATCATATTCAACCTCAAGCTCAGCTGCCTCTGTAGCTAATATACCTCCTCTGCCTCATCTGAAATAGAATATCCTCTCTGAACATTGATCCTGGTCCCTGCAGTCTGCATCTGACTAATGGTGGAGGATATTTGTCCAATTTGTCGCGCTATGTTCTAAAGGGAAGCATCAGTCCTACTCTGATCATGTCTAAAGTCTTCCTGATGCTGTTGAAATTGAGTGTTAATCTGAGCACTAAACTGCTGAAGATTTCTCTCTTGTTGCTGAATCTGAGCACTAATCTGAGTGCTCAACTGATTGCTCAACTTCTGAAAACTCCTCTCTTGTTGTTGCTGCAATTGAGTGAGAAGTGTCTCCAGAGTGAGTGGAAGTTCTGGTTTTGTTGCTGAATCGGTTGTGACCATGAAGGCATAGGATCATCCTGGAATGTCTGCAGGTTCTGATATGCTAGATATTGCACAGTAAATTGACTTTGTGTATCCTCATACCTGAAATATGACTGATCCCCCCAATTAGAATTATAGGAATTAGAAAATGAGTTATACCTATCTAACTGTTGAGGTTGGAAGTATTCATGCTGCTCTGGAATCTGTTGGGGTTGAAAGTACAGAGTCGTGTAATTGCCCCAGTCACCATTATAGGTGCTAGGAGCTGGATCATAGGTATCTTGATATTGATGCTGGGAATGCAGGGGTTCTTGAGGAAATCTAGCAATCTCTTGGATGAGGTGGCATATAGCAGCTGAATGAGATGGACTGCCACAATTAGTGCATATGTGTTCTGCTCCCCCAATTTTCGAATTGTGATATTCATTGAAGCCTCCAAATGGTTGAGAGTAGAAATCCATGTTGAACTGAAAGAATTATCCTGGTCTTACACTAAAACACTAATAAACAAGATTAGAAGACTCAGGAGCATATAATATCAAAACACATGAACGAATGAACATTAAAGCACATGACAATTGTTTTTATTTCTTTTTTTTTGAAACAATCCTAAAATTATCAAACACCACTACGATTCCCCGGCAACGGCGCCAAATTTGATAACTGTTTTAGTCGTGTTACGGTTTCAAATATAATTAAAGTATCAAACTCCTCTAACTAATGTAGTATAGAGTAACTCGAGTCGTCTCTCTCAAGGAATGTAATGATAGGTTAATAATTCTAGGATTCCAAGTTATTGCTTTTGAATTTTGGATATTAAACTGGGGTTTGGATTTGAAAACTAAGACTACGAAATGAAACAGCAGAGCACGTATGAAATCTAATCCTAATTAATGAAAGACAATGTGAGTAAAGAGGATCTAATCTAATCTAAACTAGACTTGCAAGGAAACGAAAGGCAACATAAAGGAAGCAATTAAGGAAATAAATCATTAATGAAACTTAACCTAATCTAACCTAATTGCATATTTAAACATAAGAAAAACTTAAAACATTCAATTAATAAAACGTAGCAAGAATCTAAGCTGAGAAATTACAAAACTAAAGTGAAACAATTGGTTGGGTCATTTCATCGAACACATAACACGCATGAATCAAAATGAGTCAAATGCAAGCAACTTAAACATAGGGAACATAAATTGATTACAAGCATTCAACAATCAATACATAAAAACCAAATCCGATGAAGGCTGGAGGAAGAAACTGCTGCCAGATGCTGAAGGCGTTGTTGTGAAGAAGAAGAGGTGAAGTCGAGTTGCTGTGAAGGAAACTGCTGTGAAGGGGTGTAAGAACTGCTGTCGGTGGTGGAGTGGAGAGGGAAAGGAGATGAAGAGAGATGGAAGGTGGAGGTGATGACCGGCCGGCGGTGTGAAGAGGTGGAGAAGAACCGCCGGCCTTGGTGAGGGAAGAGGCGTCGGGGTGGAAGAAGGTTGCGCCCCTTTCTTCTGTGATGGCATGATACCCTCCCTTGGCTGCCCTTATCCCCTTTTCTACTCCTCCTTTCCACCCTTGATTTCCTCTGATGAGTGGCTGAGATCACTTGCAATGAAGCTCTATCAATCATCGTTGCCAGATCCAAGTGGAGGGTTGTGATGACCAACGCATCCGATCGCATCTGGACAGCTACTGATCGGTCTGGAAGCTCTCTGATCGGACTGGATGACCCCTGATCGGTCTGGATGACCCCTGATCGGTCTGGGGACCGATCAAGAACCTCCCTGATTGGTCTGGGGACCAATTAGGAACCTCCCTGATCGGTCTGGGGACCGATCAGGCCTTGATCACTAGCAAAAATTCTGAGTTCTTCTGTGCCATCTGCTCCTGATCGGTCACTAGACCGATCAGGCCTTCCCTGATCGGTCACTAGACCGATCAGGCCTTCCCTGATTGGTCTGGTGATCGATCAGGCCTCCCCTTGATTGGTCTGGTGACCGATCAGGCCTCCCCCTGATTGGTCTGGTGACCAATAAGGCCTCCCCCTGATTGATCTGGTAACCAATCAGGGCTCCAATAGAATGAAATTTTGAGTCTGATGTCGTTCTTTATGGATCCATCTTCACCCCAGATGTGCCCTTTTGATCCGAAGATGCACAAGTTGTCCCAAAAGTTCAATAGAATGAAATATGAGTGTGAAAATCCAGGAAAATTAATTAACCAATGAAAATACATCGTATTCATAATTATGCATCATTTCATAAACAAATACACCCCAAAGCCTCAAATTCCCTCACTAATTGCACAAAATTTATCCGTCAAAATGCTAGTTATCAATCGGTCTGGTGACCGATCCAATGATGACTGATCAGTCTGGTGACCGATCAAGGAGTATGTGTTTCACTCACTGCACAGCTCCTGATCGATCTGGTGACCGATCAGGGAGCACTCAGTGAGTTGAGTTCTCCCACTAATCAGCTCCTGAATGGTCTGGTGACCGATCCACGACTTAGGATTTGATTTCCACAGTTACTGTTCACTCAGACGTGGACCGATCAGGCTTGAGCCTGATCGGTCATAAGCAGCCTGATTGGTCTAGTGACCGATCAGCTGGAGCCTGATTGGTCTGGGGACCGATCTGGAGTGTGCAGCAAAATGCTGGATTGGTCTAGGGACCAATCAAGAATGTGCAGAAGACTGCTGGATCAATCTGGTGACCGATCAGGGTCCTTCTTGATCGGTCTGGTGACCGATCAAGAGCAAAACTTTAATTCAAATACGCTGTCAGAAGTGTCTGATCGCGTCTATTTTCTCTGTCGATTCTCTGATACATTGCCGATTCTTTTTGATATGCATTGCTAAGCCTCTGTTGGAGTGTGCAGGTGATAGCAGGTGATTCAAACACTCAAGGAGGGTCAATGGGAGGCTTTCCTTGGAGCAGGTTTGTTTGTTTCTCCTTCTCAGGTTTCAACGGCAACTAGAGCTGCTGACAACTAACGGAGACTTAGCTGGAGTGGAGGTCTTCAGTGGACTGAGTGCTCAGGGAGGTCAGTGGGTTCAGGCTGGCTCAATGGATGCTGATGAATCTTGCGATGGTGAGAGGGAGCTTAAGTGACGAAGCTGGAAGTAAAGGAGCTGAGGCGAACAAGACAGAAACTTGGGAAGTTTGGCTGGGCTGTGTTCGTGCTGTCTGTTGCTTTATGCTTGAGCGATCTTGTTGCATTCCTGTGAGACCTTTGTGAGTGTTCCTTCTTGCGTGATCTCTTGTACTCAAAGTTCAATCATCCGTGAGATCTTTGGAGAGGTTTCTCCACCGAGAAGGAGGCTCTATCTTATCCGGAGTTCACCGGGGCTTGATCTGCCGACGATCAAGGGATCGCCCACCTTAAGGGCACGCCAAGGAGTAGGGGCAAGTTATCCCCGAACCTTGTATATCGAGGTGTTAGCGTCGGTTTGCTTTCCTTTACTTTGGTTTGTTGTTTTTACTTTTCTGTTTCTGCATTTGCTTCCACTGCCTAACTCTGAAGTGCAGAAAGATTTTAAAAGCTTCAAGTTTAAGTGTCTGGCTATATTCACCCCCCCCCTCTCTAGCCATCCGGGTTCCAACAAGTGGTATCAGAGCTTGGGGCTCTGTTCACGGCTTAACATCCGAGAGCTGACAGCAAGATGGCTGGAGGAGAAGGCTACAGCACAAACAGACCTCCATTCCTCGACGGCACTAATTTTCCATATCGGAGGTCAAGGTTGGAGTTCTACCTCAAAACCAACATGAGCATATGGTTCTCAGTGAAGGAGGGTTTCTCCCCTCCAAAGGATCATGAGGGAAATGAGCTTGAGTTTTCTAGTTGGTCGGCTGAGCAAGTCAAGAAGGGGGAAGCTAATGCCAAAGCTATCGTCACCTTGTAATGTGGGATGACCAAGGATCAGTTGGTCAAGGTGGGTCCTTTCACAAGTGCTAAAGATCTATGGAATAAGATTATTGAGCTCCATGAAGGAACTCATGAAACCCGGACAGCCAAGAAGGACCTCCTTCTCAACCAACTCCAAAGTCTCACCGTGGGAGAAAATGAAACTATAAGTATGCTTCATTGTCGATTAAAAGAAGTATTGAATGGTCTCCACTACATTGATGAAAAGGTAGAAAATCGAGACCTTGTAAGGTATGTTCTAAAAGCCTTTCCAAGGAGCGCCTTGTGGTCATCCATGGTGGATGCCTACAAGGTATCCAAGGATCTTTCAATTATTAAGTTAGAAGATCTATTTTGTGAAATGGAGTTACATGAGATCTCTAACAAAAGTCCAAAGGAGAAAGGTATTACTTTAGTGGTAGGTGACAACAAGAAGAAGAAGGAAAAAGAGGAGGAGGACATCCACTGTCACGTGGCTCTAGTGGCACTAGAAGAGTCAAAGGAGGAGAGTGATGAATCAAGTGACTCCTCAACCGCGCCTTCATCATCTTCGGATGATGAAGAGGTAATTTCTCCCGAGTTAGATAAGTGCTATAGAGCTATCGCATGTTTAACCAAATTGTTAAAGAAATCTAAGAATAAAGTTAAGTCATTGAAGTTGGAAGTAAAAGCATTAAAATCTTCTAAGGTTGAGGATATTAAGGACTTCCATAATGAATCCCTTGAGAATGAGAATAAGATCTTGAAAGGTGAAATTGAAAATCTCAAGATTGTTCTTGAGAAATTTTCAACAAGCTCCAAAACCCTAGACATGATCTTGAACTCCCAAAGGGTGGTTTACAACAAGGCCGGTATAGGTTACCGACCTAAAGAACCAACCTTTGTGTCATTAATGTCTAAAACACTTTTTAGATCATCAAATGTTCCTAGGGTTAAAAAGAAATTGACTAAGGCATGGGTGCCTAAGTCCTTCATTGTTGATGCTTTAGGTCCCAAAATTTGGGTACCTAAAACCTCCATATTTAGAATTGTATAAGCATTATTTGAGGGGGAGCATCTATCAACATAGGAGGTTGATATTTGGTGCTCCAAACCCATGACCAAGGAAAAGAATTGTCATTCATATGGATGGGTATGGAAAATTCAAATTTAAATGCTTTGAGCTCCATTGCTTTAGATCTTATGACAATATAATCCCTTGGCTAGTAATTTTTATGGTATTCATGTGTTAAAGTACTTAGTCATGGTATAATCTACTTTAGTGTTTAAGTTCTTCGATGATCAAGTATGCCATGATTTTCTTGTATGTATTATGCCAACATGAAGAACACATGATTTGTGATGATCACTATGCAAATCTCACAATATGTCATCAAACAAAGAACATGAGTTTAAGGGTTAGGCTTAAGTTTTTCCTAATATCTTGGAGATGAACCTAGTTGAGCATGCCCTGGTTTAACTGTATGTGTTATTAACACTTATCTATGGATGAAAATTTGTGGTTAAGAACATCATGCTCACATATTTTATGATGGTATATTAATCCATCGAAATTCTTAATCCTTGATATGAAATGAAGCTTAATTAAGAGACCCAAATCAAATTGCTTGTTTTGATTAAATGATTTATGGTTAATGGAACTCATTTAGGGAGTAAATCTGATTGTATTAGGGATTAGAGTGATTAAGAGTTGGAACAAATTTGTTTCTGAAATTGATCAGTTTCAGAAACCATTCTGTATCATCCCTGATCGGTCCACCGACCGATCAGGGGTGCTTCTGATCGGTCTGGTAACCGATCAGACCAACTCTGATCAAGGAACTCCCAGATCGTTCCAAATTGATCCAAAACCTCCTCAAACCAATCTCTTCTCATCGAATTGTATCAGTTTAATGATCATACTCCTAACAAATCTGATACAAACCAATTACAATTGAAACATATTTAATCCTCCATTGCTACAATCCTGGTACTAAGGAAGTACAAATTTGTTCAAGTGGTACTTGAAACAAAACCTAAATACTGGTTTGATACAAACCTATGTTGGAATGTTCAAATTCATAAGAAAGGATTTGTTGAGTCATGACTCTTGTTCTTAAAGTCGTGTTTCAGAAATATTTCTGAAATGTCGAATATTAATAGAGTCTACACCCCTATTGTGGAATACAAATGGTTAATGCAGTCTGATCAGGAATGTATCAGAGTTTCAGGAATTTTTCTGAAATTTGATCGCTCCCCAGACTAATAAGAAATATTTCTGTATCAAGTAATCAATGAACCTGATTGGTCATGGAGACCACTCAGGATTATGTGTCAGATACAGATGCATTCCTTACTTGTCATATGAAACATATACATGTCTGACCATGATATATTTCTGTATATGTTTTCATGTGGAATTCACACTTATTGACGTATGATGCATATACGTTGTTGACATGATACATTTATGGTATATGTCTCTCATATGCAATTCAAAAATTATCCTTTGATTATTTTGGTTTTGGGGGGAGACCTATGTTTGAGGGGGAGGTATGTTCAAACTTAATAAACATACCCTTTTCGATGTTTGACAAGGGGGAGAAAATGGTTGATTAAGTTTAGGGTTATTGTAGGGGGAGGATTTTGATTCCCTTACGAAAATTGAATTGCCTTCAATTGATCATCAATGCCTAAACTTAAATCGGGGTGTCAAACAACAAAAAGGGGGAGATTGTTGATGCAGTCTGACCCTGATTGTTGTTTTGGTGTTGACACCGATTTAAGTTTTAATTTAAGTTTGGTTGAGCAAATTTGGGTTAAGTCCTGGTTGGGGATTGGGCATGAAACCCTGGTGAGTGAAGCCAGGTCCTAGCTTGGGAAGCTAGGTTGACTAAAATCTCGGTGAGTGAAGCCGGGTCCTGGTGAGTGAAGCCAGGTGATGGAAATCCCGGTGAGTGAAGCCGGGTCCTGGTGAGTGAAGCCAGGTGTTTGGAAATCCTAGTGAGTGAAGCTAGGTTGAAATCCCGGTAAGTGAAGCCGGGTCCCGGTGAGTGAAGCTGGGTGACCGAAACCCTGGTGAGTAAAGCCAGGTCCTTGCTTGGAAGGCTAGGTTGAAGTCCCAGTGAGTGAAGCTGGGCATGGCACGAGTCAGAGAAGGGCTGGAGGCTTGTTCTCGCGACTTAGAGTGCATTTGGGCTTGCCTGGATCGATCTGGTGACCGATCAGGGAAGTTGGCATGGTGCTCCTTCGTGGATCGGTCTGGTGACCGATCCAGCGATAGCTGATCAGTCTGGTGACCGATCAGGGAGTATGCGTTTCACTCACTGCACAGCTCCTGATCGGTCTGGTGACCGATCAGGGAGCACTCAGTGAGTTGAGTTCCCCCACTGATCAGCTCCTGAACGGTCTGGTGACCGATCTATGACTTAGGATTTGATTTCCGCAGTTACTGTTCACTCAGACGTTGACCATTCAGGCTTGAGCCTGATCAGTCAGGAAGCAGCCTGATTGGTCTGGTGACCAATCAGGCTGGAGCCTGATTGGTCTGGGGACCGATCTGGAGTGTGCAGCAGAATGCTGGATTGGTCTGGGGACCAATCAGGAGTGTGCAGAAAATTGCTGGATCGGTCTGTTGACCGATCAGGGTCCTTCCTGATCGGTCTGGTGACCGATCAGGAGTAGAACTTTAATTCAAATACATTGTCAGAAGTGTCTGATCGCGTCTGTTTTCTCTGCCGATTCTCTGATACATTGTCGATTCTTTTTGATATGCATTGCTAAGCCTCTGTTGGAGTGTGCAGGTGATAGCAGGTGATTCAAACACTCAAGGAGGGTCAATGGGAGGCTTTCCTTGGAGCAGGTTTGTTTGTTTCTCCTTCTCAGGTTTCAACGGCAACTGGAGCAGCTGGAGACTCAGCTGGAGAGGAGGTCTTCAGTGGACTGAGTGCTCAGGGAGGTCAGTGGGTTCAGGCTGGCTCAGTGGATCCTGATGAATCTTGCGATGGTGAGAGGGAGCTTAAGTGACGATGCTGGAAGCAGAGGAGCTGAGGCGAACAAGACAGAAACTTGGGAAGTTTGGCTGGGCTGTGTTCGTGCTCTCTGTTGCTTTGTGCTTGAGCGATCTTGTTGCATTACTGTGAGACCTTTGTGAGTGTTCCTTCTTGTGTGATCTCTTGTACTCAAGTTCAATCATCCGTGAGATCTGTGGAGAGGTTTCTCCACCGAGAAGGAGGCTCTATCTTATCCGGTGTTCACCGGGGCTTGATCTGTCGATGATGAAGGGATCGCCCACCTTAAGTGCACACCAAGGAGCAGGGGCAAGTTATCCCCGAACCTTGTATATCGAGGTGTTAGCGTCGGCTTGCTTTCCTTTGCTTTGGTTTGTTGTTTTTAGTTTTCTATTTCTGCATTTGCTTCCACAGCCTAACTCTGAAGTGCAGAAAGATTTTAAAAGCTTCAAGCTTAAGTGTCTGGCTATATTCACCCCCCCCCCTCTCTAGCCATCCGGGTTCCAACAACAAGCACGCAGCAAGAAGTGTTCGCAGCAAGCTCTAGCCAGAACTCTTTTCAGCCCTTCTCCGCTACACAGCTTAAGTCATCTCCACTATCGCCAGGTCGCCACCTCCTGCCAACGCCAGCTACCACTGAGCTCTCCCTGGACTCCCTGAGCTTCCCTCAGCCAAGCTCCAGTCAGCAGCTCCAGCCGTTGCAACCTGAGATGGCAAATGGACAAACCTGCTCCAAGGAAAGGCTTCCATTGACTCTCCTTGAGTGTTTGAATCCATCCCTGTCACCTGCACACTTAATCAAAGCATTAACACAGCATATCAAGCAGAAAATCAAGTATCAGAGATTAAGCGCAGAGTATCAGATACGTTCAGACGTGATCAGAGCGTCTGACAGTGCATTTTGAATTAAAGTGATCGGTCACCAGACCGATCAGAGTGAAGCCTGATCGGTCACCAGACCGATCAGGATAGACACAGACTGATCAGGGTGAAGCCTGATCGGTCCACTGTGAGAAAATCATAATCGCGGTCATCAGATCCTAGGTTATGGATCGGTCACCGGACCGTTCAGGAGCTGATCAGTGGGGGAACTCAACTCACTGTGTGCTCCCTGATCGGTCACCAGACCGATTAGGAGCCAAGCAGTGAGTGAACTGCCTGCTCCCTGATCGGTCACCGGACCGATCAGGAGCCAAGCAGTGAGGGAACTGCCTGCTCCCTGATCGGTCACCGGACCGATCAGGTGCCGAGCAGTGAGGGAACTACCTGCTCCCTGATTGGTCACCGGACCGATCAGGAGCTGGGCAATAGGTTCCCAACCTCACTGTGTGCTCCCTGATCGGTCACCAAACAGATTAGTCATCGTTGGATCGGTCAACAGACTGATCCATGAAGGAGCACCATGCCAACTTCCCTGATCGGTCACCAGACCGATCCAGGCAAGGTCAAATCTCCTCTAAGTCATGAGAACAAGCCTCCGGCCCATCTCTGACTCGTGCCATGCCCAGCTCCACTCACTGGGACTTCAACCTAGCCCTCCAAGCTAGGACCTGGCTTCACTCGCCAGGGTTCCAGTCACCCAGCTTCACTCACTGGGACCCGACTTTACTCACCGGGATTTCAGTCACCCGGACTCGGCTTCACTCACCGGGATTTTATCCAACCTAGCCCTCCAGGCTAGGACCTGACCCTCCAAGTCAGGGTTTTTCCACACCTAACCCTCCAGGTTACGATTTTCCACACCTAGCCCTCCAAGCTAAGACTTTTCCACACCTAGCCCTCCAAGATAGGACTTTTCCACTCCTAACACTCCAGGTTAGGACTTTTCCACACCTAACCCTCCAGGTTAGGATTTTTCACACCTAGCCCTCCAAGATAGGATTTTCCACACCTAACCCTCCAGGTTAGGACTTGTCACACCTAGCCCTCCAAGCTAGGATTTTCCAACACCGTGTCTAATCCCCGATCAGGACTTAATCATAATCATAATCATCAACCTAAACTAAAATCGGTGTCAACACCAAAACAACAATCAGGGTCAGACTGCATCAACATCCTAGGCATCAAGATCTATAGAGATAGATCTAAGAGATTACTTGGCTTATGTCAGAGTACATATATTGACAAGGTGCTTAATCATTTTGTCATGCAGAATTCCAAGATGGGATTTTTGCTAATGTCACATGGTGTGAGTCTTTCGAAGACTCAAGGTCCCTCTTCTAAGGAGGAGAGAGACCGTATGGATTAGATCTCTTATGCATCCGCTATCGGGTCTATCATGTACGCCATGCTTTGTACTCGACCAGATGTCTCGTATGCTTTGAGCATGACGCGCAGGTACCAGTCAGATCCAGGTGAAAGTCACTAGACAGCTGTGAAGAATATTCTTAAGTACTTACGAAGGAAGAAAGAATATTTCTTAATATTTGGAGGCGATGAGGAGCTAGCTGTAAAGGGTTACAGTGACGCAAGCTTCCAAACAGACAGGGATGATTTTAGATCGCAGTCAGGGTATGTGTTTTGCCTGAATGTTGTGAGCTGGAAGAGTACGAAGCAGGACACAGTCGCAGATTCTACAACAGAGGTCGAGTATATTGCTGTATCTGAGGCAGCAAAAGAGGCTGTTTGGATCCGAAAGTTTATTACAGAACTTGGTGTGGTTTCTAGCATAGTAGACCCCATAGACCTCAATTGTGATAACAATGGGGCTATTGCACAGGCTAAGTAACCTCGGTCACATCAGCGGACCAAACACATACTACGACGCTTCCATCTCATTCGAGAGATCATCGATAGAGGAGATGTGAGGATATGCAGAGTACCCACAGATGCTACCATCGCGGATCCTTTGACTAAGGCTTTGGCACAAAAGAAGCATGATGGTCATACCAGGTCACTGGGTATTAGATATTACAGTGATTGACACTAGTGCTAGTGGGAGATTGTTAGTAGGAGCCCTAGAGCCAATTATGTGATGATTGACTAGGGACATTTTGTATCATATTCTATAATTAATAAGGCATGATTGGTTATTATACTTACTATGTATTTGTGCCAAATGACTAAGTATAATAATATCCTTAGGTAGTAGGTTCTTATCTACATCATATCGATTGGTTGAATCGATAGTGAGATGATGTAGAGAACACTACTCTAAACCATTCCTAGTCAAGTATTAATATTCAAGGACAATATTAATGGATGGAGACTAGAATGTAGGTCAACTGATGACTTGAGCTCACAAGTCATGGATATGTGATATCAAGTTGACACATGGGTATACATTGGAGAATGTGTACTGAATTGACCCGCCATAAGAAAATTTCATAGATTGTCATATGAGTGTCATAAACTTCCTCATGTGACTATTAGTATGAATAGTCCTTAGACCTGAAGTCACTACGGTTCCCTACATAAGTAGTTATGTACTTTGGTATCGTCAAACGTCACTCGTAACAGGGTGGACTATAAAGGCGATCACTGGGTATGTAATGAATTATGCGGAGGGATGTGAGTGATGTAGATGGGATCTATCCCTCCCATATGATGGGAGTGATATCTGTGGGCCCCTTGATCGAGTAGGATTACTAAAATGCATGGCCATGCTCAAATGAGTCAATATGAGATATTGAGCTTATTTGTTTAAGTGAGTCTACTCGGGGATCTAGAAACACAAGATTGACTTAGGATGACACGGTCTATGCCTCATTGGTTAATCTAGATATCGAGGATAGAAGGACAAGGTTATATATTATCATAGTCACGGAGGTTTAGTCGGATCTCGACTTTTCTTGTTACTTGGGTAGCAATGATGCATTGCTAGATGCTGCTCTTTGCTTATGTGTCTAAAGTGGTTTAGACACATTGCCAACGTTACGAGAACCTATTGGGTCACACACTAAGGACACGATGCTTCAGAGATTAATTGATCTTGGTTTGACTAAGATTTGATTCGAATTGGATTAATTGAGTTAGACTCAAGTGAATCCAATTAGATTATGGGATTGAGTCTAATTTGAGTTAGACTCATCTAGATTAGACTCAACCACTTAATTATGGATAATATTCATTAAAAGGTTTAATAAATATTATTTACGAGGAAGGCTAAGAGACATTCAATTCATTAGATGAATAGAATATTAAGAGTTTCAAGGAATACCAAGAGGCTTGGTATTCATTGGGTTTTATTAGCATTAAGATGAGAGGAGCTCAAGGGGCATAGACCCTTGGTATTCATTAGATGAGTATAAATACCCCCCTTTGTCAAAGTCTAGAGGATGCATATCTCTTCCTCTTCTTTCTTCCTCCTTGTCCATAACTCCCTAGTGGAGGTTCTTGTGCTTTGTGAACCATCCCAAGTTGCTAGAACAACTAAGGTGGTTCTTCTCCAAGGCGTAGATCGTGTTCGTGTGGATACGCATAGAGGCACGGGCACTTGAACGTGCAAGAGATCCGGCGAACCAAAGGACTAGCGGGATAAGCGAAAGGCGCGCAACAAAGTTATTCCTATAAGATAGGAATTGTAGATCACTTTGTATGAGTTTTTCTTTCGCATGGATCGCTCGAGGGATCTTATTTCCTCTGCGATTTTAAATGTTTTTACCTATAGATCCCTTCACTTTCCTGTGCGATCTCTTATCCGCAGGCTCGGTCAGTGCATATCCATCTTCACAGGGGCGCCTGAGCTGATGGGGCGCCCGTATGGTCCGGGGTGCCTGAATGGAAGCCTATTCTGCCTTCCTCTGAACCTGTTTTGCTTCTTTGACTGAGGCACCCCTGTTGATGGGGGTGCCTGACTCCATTGGGGCGCCCCCATTGATGGGGGCGCCTAGGGCCTCCTTTTTTCAGCCTTTTGCCTGCTTTGTCTCCACTTTTAGATACCTACAAGATACATGAATCAAGGCAAATACACATACGATCTTAGCCTTAATGAGTTGGTTCTGACTTCGGATTTCTACGAAACCCTAGGTCGAACAGACGCATGTTCCCACCCTCGGGAACGCGCCTTTCACCTACTCCTTTCAGGAGACGATTGCCACACAGTCCATTCGGGTGGACTTTTGCTTAGCCTCCGATACTCTCGGATCTCGAGACGTCCGAACCCCGACCCGTCTCTACTTCTATCCTTAGTCATCGCTCAACTTTGTTGCTCAATCCCTCGGACCAAGACTTCGTGCCCAAACCCTAAGTCCAGGACTTCGGTGCCCAACCCTGGGCCACGTCTTCGTGCCCAATTCCTCAAACCAGGTCTTCAGTGCCCAACCCTTGGCCAGGACTTAGTGCCCAATTCCTCAAACCAGGTCTTTGTGCCCAACCCTCGGTCAGGTCTTAGGTGCCTAGCCCTCAGCCAGGACTTAGTGCCCAATCCATGATCAGGACTTCGTGCCCAATTCTTCGAACCAGGACTTCATGCTTAGGTTAACTAGGACTTTGGTTCACCTTGGTCCAGTTTTCTTCACTCACCCTTCCCTTATTCAATGTATCACTGACTTAAGCATATTGTCAAACATTGAATCATTTAGAGGAGGACATCACTGATGAAACTTGCACCAACACCTTCTTCTTCCGAGCTTTCTTGTTTTCCTTCAGGTTGGGGCACTCTGATCTGAAATGACCCTTCTTGTTGCACTCGTAACACGTTACGTTGCTTTTATTCTTCTGGCTTGTTGATGGTTCAGCTAGATCATCCTTTTTTTGAGTCATCTTCTTTTTGCTTGTTTGATTCTTAAGCACCTTGTAGTAGTGACGAGCCAACCGGACCAGTTTTGGACGATCTACTCCATCATTGTCAGACTCGGGTATCGATTGTTGCTTCTTCTTTTATGATCCTCCTTTAGTTATCCCTGCAACAAAAGCTATACTTTTCTCGAACATTGTAGTATTAGTTTGCTCATGTAATTCTAATTCTAAAAAAAATTCATCGAGCTTAATTTCAGAAAGGTTCCTAGAAACCTTGTAGGCATCCACCATAGATGCCCATAGTGTATTTCTTGGGAACGAGTTCAAAGTATACCTTATTAGGTCACAGTTTTCCACCTTATGACCTATTGTATGCAGCCCGTTCATCAGCTCCTGGATTCCTGCGTGGAGCTATGCTGTTGTTTCACCATCGTGTATCTTGATGGTGTAGAGTCTGTTGAGTAGCAGATCTCTTTTACTGATCCTCGTATATGACATACCTTCGTGCAGTTTGATTAATTTGTTCCATAGCTCCTTCACGCTACTGAAGGGTTCGACGGGGTTCAACTCTTCCTTGGTTAAGCCACATTGTAATGTTTGTGTGGCCTTTGTGTCTGCCTCGATTTTCTTCTTGAGTGGTTCGTCCCACTCTGTGTAGCCTTGCACCTCGCCTTGTGCATTCTTGGGAATCTCCAGTCGGGACTGGATGATTATCCACATATCCACCTGAGTTTTTAGGTGAACCTCCATCCTTCTCTTCCAATAGGAGAAGTCTTCTCCTGAGAAGAGTGGTGGTCTGGCGGTGCTGTAGCCTTCTTGCATGGCCATCGAACATAATCTGAAAAAGTTACGAAAAAAACTTTGTCCCAAGACTAAGTCTTGGATTAGTAGTGCAGTAGCAGAAATAATAAAAAATCGAGTGGTGCTGCACCAACCTCGATTAATGAATAAAATTACGAACAAAAAAAATATTTTAAAAGCGAAATCCAAAAAATTGCTCAATCGGTGGTTGCACCAGATTTGAGCCACCCGCTCTGATACCACTTGTGGGATCTTTTAGAATCAATAGAGGGGGTGAATATCGATAAAACATTTTCAGAATTAAAAAGAATTTTAAAAAGAATTAAAAAGAATTTTACACAGCGGAAATATCACAGAATCCTAACACACTTGGTTTCACTTGGTTCAGAGTCTAGATCGACTCCTACTCCAAGGCTCGCAGTCTTTGACCATTTATGTTGGGAAATTCTATATTCCGGAAAAATGTTACAAACTTTAAGGCATGAATACAGAATTGAATACAAGAAATTAAAACAAATACCGACAATCGGAAAATGACTTGAAGATCGGAGCAGCGGGTCGTCGTTGGCGCTTGAAGCTTGAGCATGAAGACGTTAGAGCAGAGCGCTTGAGTATTGCGTTGAAAGAAGTGTTGTCTGGAAGTAGGGGGTGAACCCCTTTATATACTGTCGTCTGGGGTGCCTGTGTTGAATGGGGCCCCTGACACGTGTGCCCTACTGCGCGAATCCTCATCCGCAGACTTGGCCAACGCTTATCCCTTCAACTAGGGTGCCTTGGACGACTGGGGCGCCTGTATGCTCACGGGTGCCTCCTTTGCTGACGTGGAGGCTAGCTTCGTAAACTACTGGAAAACAACCTTCTGGGGCACCTGTATCCATACAGTCGCCTATATCCATACAGGTGCATGTATGCTTAGGCGCCTGACTCCATTCAGGCGCCTGGAATGCAGAGAACTTCAACCTTCATTCCTGCAACCAGGGTTAGTTCCAAAGTACAAGTAATAGATAAGTTAGGTTTAATTAATAGCCTGCACTGTCTTGGTTCTGACATTGGGCTTCCCAAATAGAACCCTAGGTCGAACTGACGCCTAATGTTTCCTCTTCGACGAGCGCGCCCTCGCCTACACCTCTCAGGAGAATTTACCTTTTGCCAACCGGCTCCTCCGGTTGGACTTTTGCCCGATCTTCCAGATCACGACTTCGTGCCCAGTCCACGACCAGGACTTATTGCCCAACCCTCGGTCAGGTCTTCGATGCCCAGCCCTCTGTCAGGACTTATTGCCCAATTCTACGAAGTAGGACTTCGTGCCTAGCTTACTTAGGACTTTTCCTGCACACTTAAACAAGTTCATTAGATCACAATATAACCTTAACATATGAACCCTTTGCCATTATCAAAACCCAGGTTCAATCTTGGTTCTTCCGACACCAACAAAGTGTAGGTCAAACAATTTTCGAAAAGATATATAATTTTTGAAATATGTATTTATAGGTAAGCACCCAATCAATCATGAAATTCATTAAAACCTTATTATGTTTAAATATTATTTTAAAAATAGATTTTAAGAACATATCCTAATGATTTCCAAAACATTTTGAAAAACATTTGTCAATTAATTAGTCCTTAACATCTCACCCATTCTAAGTGTCGTAATACAAACAATCATGGTTAGCTTATGGGTGTTTGTGACATGCTAGAATATTTTTTTGAATTTAATTTATAGATTGCTTGACCTTGAGTTAGATTCAAGTTTAACAATTTGTAATTTAAAAGTAGATTTCAATAATTGACTTCCAGGTCTTGGCGAGGCACAGGGGCCTTCTTTGGCCGTAGCCATATTTTTGATCATGAACCCTTTCCTTAAACAAAGCCTTTTAAAGAAATGACACTTTCAATTTACTCTTTTGAAAACTTTGGACAAGCCAGTCTAGGATGTGGCGAGGTAACTTCGGCTAGTTCCACTTAGCTAAGTCGACTAGGTCAGGTACTCCTTACCCTTCCTTACATCGTAGACCAAGCTTCCCTAACATACTATCATCTCGGCCCACCATAGTACTATGTTGGGCAAGAATCAACCAATCTTTTTTGTATCTATCCATTCTAAATTAAGCGAAAAATAAACTAGCATGAATGAAATGACAGATATATAATGAAACGGTAATTTATCAAAGGGCGCACCTAAGAATTGATATTTACCAAAAGGTGTACCATGGTTTCATTTTCACCAAAGGGCGCACTTATTTTAGTGAACTTCCTCTTATACCCTCCTGCTATGTACTGTCTTTCTCTTTCTCTCTCAGTAACAAATTCTGAGACGTCTGCAAATGCTTTTTCAAACTTTTATTTTAAAATAATATATTATGGAATCAGCGCTAAACTAAAAAACGTAAGGTAAATTCAAAAAAATATTTCAGTAAAAAAATATCTCATCTAACTTATTTTAAAATATAAATAAATGATTTTTATATTTGATTAATAGAAATTAATATATTAATAATATTTAATAAATATATTAATGTAAAAAAATTGAAAAAAAAGAGCGTGGGCCTGAAATCAATAGATTTCAGGCCCATGCTGGGTATGAAATATTTTTATTTCAGGCCTAGCGTGGGCTTGAAATTTTTTATTTCAGGCCCACGTTGGGCCTGAAAGCATTTTATTCAGGCCCGACGTGGACTCAAATATATTAATATATTTTAAAAAACCTATGAAAACACTTAATTTCATATTAAAAAGTAGGGTCTGAAGTCATGCTAGGAGGGCCTAAACCTAGGATACTTGAATTTCTCCATACTTGGATTTCTCCAAACTTGGATTTCTAAGATCTCCATACTTGATTTCTCCATACTTAATATCTCCTAAGTAAATTCTAAATAGAGATCTCATCTCCTAGCTCAACCTTGTCTACTGATGGGACAGTAAGATTTTGGGTGCTCAAACCTCTAATCTTGCTGTATCACCAATGTTATAGGAGTGGTTTAGGTATATCAGTGAGTTTTGAGCAAAACTGACTGATGGACCTACCATATTTGGAATTCTAAAAACCCTATATCAGTAGACAGGGTTGAGCTAGGAGATGAGATTTTGGGTGCCCAAACCTCTAATCTTGCTGTATCACCAATGTTATAGGAGTGGTTTAGGTATATCAATGAGTTTTGAGCAAAACTCACTGATGGACCTACCATATCTAGAATTCTGAAAACCCTATATCAGTAGACAGGGTTGAGCTAGGAGATGAGATTTTGGGTGCCCAAACCTCAAATCTTGCTGTATCACCAATGATATAGGAGTGGTTTAGGTATATCAGTGAGTTTTGAGTAAAACTCACTGATGGACCTACCATATCTGGAATTCTGAAAACCCTATATCAGTAGATAGGGTTGAGCTAGGAGATGAGATTTTGGGTGCCCAAACCTCTAATCTTGTTGTATCACCAATGCTATAGGAGTGGTTTAGGTATATCAGTGAGTTTTGAGCAAAACTCACTGATGGACCTACCATATCTGGAATTCTGAAAACCTTATATAAGTAGACAGGGTTGAGCTAGGAGATGAGATTTTGGGTGCCCAAACCTCTAATCTTGCTGTATCACCAATGCTATAGGAGTGGTTTAGGTATATCAGTGAGTTTTGAGCAAAACTCAATGATGGACTTACCATATTTAGAATTCTGAAAACCCTATATCAGTAGACAGGGTTGAGCTAGGAGATGAGATTTTGGGTGCCCAAACCTCTAATCTTACTGTATCACCAATGGTATAGGAGTGGTTTAGGTATATCAGTGAGTTTTGAGCAAAACTCACTGATGGACCTACCATATTTTGAATTCTGAAAACCCTATATCAGTAGACAGGGTTGAGCTAGGAGATGAGATTTTGGGTGCCCAAACCTCTAATCTTGCTGTATCACCAATGCTATAGAAGTGGTTTAGGTATATCAGTGAGTTTTGAGCAAAACTCACTGATGGACCTACCATATCTGGAATTCTGAAAACCTATATCAGGCCCTCCTAGCGGGACTTCAGACCCTGCTGTTTAATATGAAATTAAGTGTTTTCATAGGTTTTTTATATATTAATATATTTTTAAAATAGAAAAAAAAATTGAGTCGACGTCGGGCCTGAATCAAAAGATTTCAGGCCCAACGTGGGCCTGAAATAAAAAATTTTTGGTCCACGCTAGGCCTGAAATAAAATATTTCAGGCCCACGCTGGGATTATACCAACAGCTCGGCTAAGCAAGGACTCCATCAGCAGTTTGAAAGATGCCACTTTCATTCACTATTTCTAATACGCATTTTTGTGGTAACTTTCGGTCTTTCTTAGAGTCGAGTGCCGCTTTTCCCCCTTTCTCTAAAACACAGTTAATTTAGATGGCGAAGGGAATTGAACAAGGAGCTCGGCAACGAGTAGAATGAATCATCCTACAATTCATCGTCCTACTAAATAGATTTCAGGCCCACGCTTTTTTTCAAATTTGTTTTTACATTAATATATTTATTAAATATAATTTAATATATTAATTTCTATTAATCAAATATAAAAATCATTTATTTATATTTTTAAATAAGTTAGATGAGATATTTTTTAACTAAAATATTTTTTTGATTTTACCTTACAATTTTTAGTTTAGTCTCGATTCCATAATATATTATTTTAAAATAAAAGTCTGAAAAAGCATTTGCAGACGTCTCGAAATTTGTTACTGAGAGAGAAAGAGAAAGGCAGTACATAGCAGGAGGGGTATAAGAGGAAGTTCACTAAAATGAGTGTGTCCTTTGGTGAAAATGAAACCATGGTACACCTTTTAGTAAATATCAATTCTTGGGTGCGCCCTTTGGTAAATTGCCGATAATGAAAAATAGACAGATGCATGAGCATCACATTTATGCATTAGTCAATCAGATCAAATCATTTATATTAGGTTTCTAATAATGTATCAAATTCTCGATTTGATACAGAATGTGTGAACCCGCGAATATGTCAACCCTCTTTCACATATTTATTATTATTAAGTTAAATATTTCAGTTGGGTAGGATTTTATTTAGTTTCATTTCTAAAGGTAATTTATTGGAATTTAGTTCGTGGATTTTGTTGAATTAAGAATTGATTTTGTTATTAAAGTTGAATTGTTGATTAATTAAGATTAAGAATTAATAAAATTTAAGTTGTAGAATTAATTAATGATTAATTAGTTAAGAATTAATTAAAGTTTAAATTATTAAGAATTAATTAAAGTTTAAATTATTAAGAATTAATTAAGGTTTAAATTATTAAGAATTAATTACGGTTTAAGTTATTAAGAAATAATTTAGGTTTAAATTATTTAGAATTAATTAAAGTTTAAATTATTAATAATTGATTAAAGTTTAAATTATTAAGAATTAATTAATATTTGAATTATTAAGAATTTTGGGCATAGTTGCATCATTTCTATTAATTCAAAAATCTATGATTCATCTATTATTTCTTTTGCATTTAAATTTTCAAGTTTGTTTAATACTTCTGCTTGAATTCTTGTAAGCCTTATTAAATATAGCTTTAATTCTAATAAATTCATTTTCATCTTCATCTCCAGAGTTATATTCAGAAATTGTATTATTATCTTCAAAATAGGTAGAATAATTTTCAGGGTTGTTAATTAAGTTTGTAGTATTATATTCAAAATCAGTAGAATTAACTATCGATTGACTGTTTTCTTCAATATTATCTTGAGAGTTATCAACATTATCTTCAGTATAATCATCAATATTATCTTGAGAAATATTAGTATTATCAACACTATTTTTATCAGAATTATCAGAAATATTATTTTTAGAAATATTAGAATTATCAGTAATAATTAATTAACATTTCATTGCTATCCTTAGAGTTATCAGATTTATCAAGAAGCTTATCAAATAAAGTATTAGAATTAATTTTAAAAATTATCGCACTAATATTAAAGATTAAGGAATTAATATTTGATATTTTAATATTGTCAATATTTGGTAATTTATCATGCAATACATTAAGTTGGCAATGCAAAAAATTTAATTTATCAGAAAAATTAACAGTGTTATTATCAGGATAATTGTATAACCCTGCAGGAATTTGAAAATTATTGTGAAAATTAATTTTCCATACCTTCATTACCTTGGTCGGACACTGGTTCTTGTAGTGTCCCTGCTTTTGACATTGAAACAGCTGATGTGACTCTTGTCCCTCCGGACTCCTAGCGCTGGTACCTCCGTTGTCGCCGGTGGTGACAAACGAATCCTATGAGTAGGACACTGGTTCTTATAGTGTCCTCTCTCCCTGCACTTAAAACAAATAATTTGAAAATTAACATAATTAAAAATGTACCTGTATTCACCCTTGCTCCCTCTCAATTCCTAGCATTGTTGCTCCTGCGGCTGTTAGTCCGGTGAAGAGCTTCCTGCTCTAATACAACTTGTAGGATCAGTGCTGGTCGAGAAGGGGGGGTGAATATTGACTCGAATAATTTCGGTAGAAAACTTCGTTGTTTGTCTTTCTATCAGAGTTATTAAGCAGCAGAAATAATAATAAAGAAGAACAATGACAACAATACACGCTAGTTTATTTACTTCGTTCTCGACCCCCCAGGGTTAGTACGTCCAAGGCCTATGTACTCAGCATGAGTCCACTAATGGTCTCCTTTCTGAAATTTTCGGAGGCGGAGAATACCCGTCTTACAGTTCGAATTACAAGTACAAAAGAATAAAATTAAATACAACTTGTAAACGAAAAAGAAAACAAATGGAAAAGTGAAGATCCGACCAATCTGGAAGTCCGAAGTGCAGCGCACTTCCTCCAGGAGCCACCTTGGTCGCAGAGCTTCGTCTTGAGCACTTTTACTTCGCACAGATTGCTTTAGCAGATGTAGAAATTGATGTCCTAAAGTGAGGGGTCGAACCCCTTTATATACTGCATTCTCAAGCGCCTGAGAGCTTTTGGCCGCCTACCATGTCGCGGCCAAAACTTCATCGCAGCACCGAAATCGCAGCAAGGATAGAGTCTACCTTTCCCATGCACCTAGGAAGCTCTCAAGCGTCTAGGAAGCTCCCAGGCACCAAGGAAAGCTTTTACTGGGCGCCTGATTCAAGTCAAGTGCCCAGGAAGCCTTTTCTGTTGGTGCCAGAAGCAACAGAACGAACCTGGTTTTGATAATGGCAAAGGGTTCAAAGATAAGTTTGTATTGTGATCTAATGGATTTACTATGTGTATAGAAAAGTCCTAGTTCACCTAGGCACGAAGTCTTGACCTGTAGGGTTGAGCAAGAAGTCCTAGTCGAGGACTGCGCAAGATGACATGACCGAGGGTTGGGCAAGATGTCCTGGTCATGGACCGGCACGAAAGTCCTGATCCAGAAGATTGGGCAGGAGTCTTAGCCAAGCGAGGATTGCAGAATGAAGTAGAGGTAGGTCGAGAATGAACATCTCGAGATCCGCAGTCTCGGAGGTCGAGAAAAAGTCCAACCGGAGGAGCTGGTTGGCAAAAGGTAACTTCTCCTGAGAGGAGTAGGCGAGGACGCATTCCCCTGTAGAGGGAACAGTAGGCGTCGGTTCGACCTAGGGGTTCATTTTGAAATCCAAAGTCAGAACAAAGATAGCTTCGGCTGTTATTCATACACTTGTTATCTATATTGTACAGTTCTTGGACTAACCCTAGTTGCAGGATTGAAAGGAAATAGATTCTACATCCCAGACGCCTAAAAGGGTTCAGGTGCTTGAGGAGCCAGGCGCCTGAACCCTTTCAAAGGCCCCAGCTGGTATTTCTCAGCAGAGGGAGATGCTGAGCTGGCAGGGTTGCCACATCAGCATCTCAAGCACCTGTGAGCCATTAGGCGCCTCAAGTATCCCAAGCGCCCAAGACCGAAGGATAGGTGTTTGGCCGAGTCTGCGGATAAGCGCCCGCCCGATTCGCTACACGTGTCAGGCGCCCAATAAGCCTTAGGTGCCAGAGAATAGTGTATATAAGGAGCATCAACCCTTTGCTTTCCAACATCAATTCACATTCAACATAGAAAAGCTTTCTTGCAACTCAAGCACTCCAACGCTCTTCAGACTTCTTCCGTGCTCGAGTTTTTCCGTGCCGCAAATGAACAAGATCGATGGTATGCCGCCCAAGATGCTCTACAACCCTTATTGTGTCGTCAGTATAATTTAAATTCAGTGTTTCAATTTTGTACTTTGAATTACATATTTGTAACTTTTATTCGACTTATAGAATTGCCCAACGAAAATAGTCAAGGACTGTGGGCCTTAGAGTAGGAGTCGTTAAAGACTCTGAACCAAGTAAAAAGAAACACGTTAGCATTGTGTTTCTATTCTTCTGCTGTGTTTTTCTAATTATTTCGAAAATTTTTAGTAATCACTATTCACCCCTCCCCCCTCTATCGATTACAATGATCCTAGAAGTGGTATCAGAGCGGGTTGCTCAACCTTGGTGAAACCGCCAAATGAGCAATTCTTTCGGAATTTTATTCGTTTGTTTTTAAAAGTATATTTTTTTTGTTCTTCGAGGTTGGTGCAACACCACTTAAATTAATTTTTAGTTTATTCCTTGTATACCACACTACTAATCCAAGACAAAGTCTTGGAACAAGTTTGTTGTTTTTGTATTTTTCAAGAATATTAAATGGCCATACAAGAAGGCTATAGCACCGCTCGCCCTCCTCTGTTCTCCGGTGAAGATTTCTCCGACTGGAAGAGCAGAATGGAGGTCCACCTGAAAACTCAGGTGGAAATATGGATCATCATCCAGTCTGGACTAGAGATCCCAAAAAATGTGCAAGGAGAAGTTCAAGGATACTGTGAGTGGGATGCTTCACTCAAAAAGAAGATAGAAGCGAACGCAAAATCCACTCAAACCCTCCAGTGTGAACTAACGAAGGAAGAACTCAACCGCGTTGGCCCATTCAATAGTGCTAAGGAACTATGAAATAAATTGATCGAGCTGCACGAGGGGACATCGGACACGAGAATCAGTAAGCGAGATCTCCTTCTCAACAAGCTATACACGATCAAAATGCAAGTCGGTGAAACAGTTGCACAGCTACACGCAAGGATCCAAGAACTTATCAATGGTTCGCACACGATAGGTCATAAGGTAGAAAACCGTGATCTTATCAGGTATACCCTAAACTCATTTCCAAGGAATTCATTGTGGGCATCAATGGTAAATGCATACAAGGTTTCTAGGAACCTTTCAGATATTAAATTAGATGAACTATTTTCTGAGTTAGAACTCCACAAATAGACTAATGCTTCACAGGTCGAGAAAGGGTTAGCTCTTTTTGCAGGAAAAGTCCCTACAAAGAAAAAGAAGAAAAAGACGCAATCGATACCCGAGTCAGATTCCGACTTAGATCTGACGACGATGGAATCGATTATCCGGAGCTGGTCCGGATGTCCAAAGCCACTACAAAATGATCAAGGGCCAAAGAATGATGAAGAAGGCGAACCAGCAAATGGATGATCCAACCGAACCTTCTACCAGCTAGAATGCCAAAAGTGAAGTAACCCATTATGGGTGCAACAAGAAGGGCCACTACAAATTGGAGTGTCCCAACTTGAAGGAAAACAAGAAGAACCTGAGGAAGAAGGCTCTCAAAGCTACGTGGGACGAATCATCTTCAGAAGAAGAAGAAGAAGTACCATACGCCAACCTCCTTGCGCTGACTGCTTTGGAAAATCTCGACACCGAATCGGAAGAAAACGTCGGAGTCGGAAGGATCTCAATTTCAGAAGACGGGCAAATAACGAAACATTAATGGTTTGGACCAGTGGATGTTAGATAGTGGATGCTCCAGACATATGGCTGGGGATAAATTGAAGTTCACTAAAATCAAGTACAAAAATCTAGGCTCAGTGGCATTTGGCAACAATGCCACCCTTAAGGTAATTGGGTCAGGTAATATTGAATTAAATTCTGATTTCATTATCAAAAAGATTTTATTGGTTGATGATTTTAAGTTTAACTTGCTTAGCATTAGTCAGTTATGTGATACTAGTTATGTAGTCATCTTCACAAACTCTGACTGCCTTGTTAGGAACATACATGACTCAGAAATAACTCTTAAGGGACTAAGAAAAAATAATATCTATATTATTAATCTACCATCAACACCTAAGTGTCTTTTGACCCAACTTGAAGAAACTAACCCTTGGCATAGGAGACTAGGTCAAACTCACACAAAATTAATTTCTAAATTAAGTCAAAATGGACTAGTTAAGGGGATTCCAAAAATTAAAAACTTTGAAAATTCAATCTGTAACCCATGTCAACAAGGTAAACAAACAAAATCAACCCATAAATCTACCCAATCAGACTTAACCCAAGCCACACATGAGCTCCTATACCTAGACCTATTTGATTCTCTTGGAGCCAAGTCACTATGCGAAAATCGATATTGCTTAGTAATTATTGATGATTATTCTATATTTACCTAGGTTAGGTTTTTTAAAACCAAAGATGAAACATTTGAATCATTTAACAACTTATGTAAAATGCTAGAAAATCAAAAAGATACCCAAATTAAAAGAATAAGAAGTGATCATGGGGGAGAATTTGAAAATCAAAAGTTTAATGAACTATGTTAAATAAATGGTTATATTCATGAATTTTCCTACCCAAGAACCCTCCAACAAAATGGGATAGTTGAAAGGAAAAATAGAACCCTTCAAAAAGCTGCTAGGACCATGCTCAACGAATATAGCTTAACCAATCAATTCTGGGCAGAAGCGATAAACACCACCTGTTATATTCAAAATAGGGTACTAATAAATAAAATATACAATAAAATACCTTATGAAATCTATTACCAAAGAATACCTAACTTATATTATCTAAGAGTATTTGGGCGTAAGGTATATATACTAAATACAAAAGATTATCTAGGAAAATTTCAATCAAAATCAACCCCAAGAATTTTTATAGGATACTCAACCACGAGTCGGACATATAGGGTCTATAATAAACATACCCTCAGAATTGATGAAACCATGAATGTAATATTTGACAAAGAAATCATAACCAAACCCAACTCAATTAACTTAACTAATTCATCAAAACCAACTACTTCTAATCAAGATCAAGACGAAATTGAACCAACAATTGAACTGACAATTAAACCAACAATCTAACCGACAATTGAACCAATGATTGAACTAGTAATTGAATCAATAACTCAACCAATTCAAATTGTTAAACCTATACCAACCCGAAACCTACCAACTAGACTTGAGGCTGAACCAAGTTATAGGAAATCTAAGAAACCAAGACTAAATCACCCTACTGGCCAAATTATGGGTGATCCAACCTTAGGGGTTAGAACAAGGTCTTCCTATAGAAACCTAAGTCAAGTTGCACTAATTTCGCTGATATAACCAAAAACTATAGAAGTGGCCTTACCTGACCCAGACTGGATCATAGCTATGCAAGAGGAATTAGCACAATTTGAAAGAAACCAAGTCTGGGACTTAGTGCCTAAACCAGAAGGTAAGTCTATAATAGATACTAAGTGGGTATTTAGGAATAAGTTGAACGACCAAGGTGAAATAGTAAGAAACAAAGCCCGCTTAGTAGCTAAAGGATTTAGTCAAGTTGAGGGGTTAGATTATGATGAAACCTATGCACCTGTAGCTAGTCTTGAGTCAATTAGGATGCCTTTATAGCTTATAAGGGATTTAAATTATACCAAATGGATGTCAAGTCTACCTTCCTGAATGGTTTTATAAAAGAGGAAGTTTATGTAGGATAACCCCTAGGCTTTGAGGATCTTGACTACCCTAATTATGTGCTCAAACTTCGGAAAACCCTTTAGGGATTAAAACAAGCACCTAGGGCTTGGTATGAATGATTATCCACCTATCTAATTTCTAAAGGTTTTAACCAAGGTCAAATCGACTCAACCCTATTTGTTAAGACCTTAGAAAAAGATATTTTTATAGCCCAAGTTTACTTAGATGATATAATTTTTGGATCAACCAACACTAACTTCCTAAAAGACTTTATTAAAATTATGGAAAACGAATTTGAAATGAGTCTAGTAGTAGAATTAAACTTCTTTTTAGGATTACAAATTAAACAAACCAAATATGGAAACTATATTCACCAATCAAAATACGCAAAAGAACTAATTAAGAAATTTAAAATGGATAATTCAAAGAATTTAAGTATTCCTATGGCCACAAATGCCAAAATAGATAACGATTCTAAAGGTAAGCCAGTTGATTTAAAATATTATATAAGTATTATAGGAAGTTTGCTTTACCTAACTACTAGTAGACTTGATATACTTTTTGCAGTAGGTATTTGTGCCAGGTACCAAACTTGTGCTAATGAGTCCCACTTAACTGCAGTTAAAAGGATTCTTAGATATATTAAGGGCACAATAAATATAGGTATTTGGTACCCTAGGACATCCAATTTTGAATTGTTAGGATGTTCAGACTTAGATTATACAGGGTGTAATTAGATAGAAAAAGTATGAGTGGAAGCTGTCAGTTACTAGGATAAAGTCTAGTTAGCTGGTGCAGTAAAAAGCAACATTGTGTTGCCCTATCCACAACTGAAGCAGAATATGTTGTCCTAGGGGAATGTGTAGCCCAACTTTTATGAATGGTGCATACCCATAAGGACTTCAACCTAGATTATACCCAGACTAAGGTATTTGTTGACAATATAAGTTCAATCAATCTTACCAAAAATCCTATTCATCATTCCAGAACTAAGCATATAGAAGTCAAACACCACTTTGTTAGGGATCACGTAACTAGGGGCAAAATCGTACTTACACATATAGACTCAAAAACTAACCTAGCCGATATTTTCACTAAACCACTTTCTGAATCTGAGTTCAGTTCATTAAGAAGGCAGTTAGGAATGTGCATAGTATAATAGGACTATTTTTTTTAAAACACTATTTTATTATTTTAATTTTTTTTAAAAAAAATCATATTGTTTTTCTGACTAAGTTTTGGTATTGATTTTTAAAATGCTTTTCCGACTTAGTTTTTTATTAAAAATTTACCCCTTCAAAACTAGGGTTTTTCTACGCAATGGACTTAGCTTAGGACTTAACCCTAGAATTGCATGCTCCTATAGATCTAGAAGTCAGCATCTCACAAGCACATTAGTGTACTTTGATTGATAACCTAGATTGGGTTGAGATGCTTAGGTCTATGCCTTGACTCAAGATGCTTTAAGTCAGTGCATCAAGAGCAGTTGGGGAGATAAATACATTTGAATAGCAATCAAGTTAAGTATTCAAGATTAGAAAGTCTAACTTGATCAGACTACTTAACTTGACTAACCCAAGTGAAAACTGCTGTTATATAACAGTTAGTGAGTTTGCTACTGGGTTAGACAAGGACCGAAAGAAATTGTTTGATTCATTTTTTTTAAAGTTTCATGCTTGGACTCACTAGAATAATAACTGGGTTCCAAAATTTACTTGGATCAAACTTTAGTCCATTTCTATTACTTGTTATTGGTCAGTTTCTTTTAATTTTTACAATGCAAGTAGGCTCTGATACACAACTATTTTTTCATGCCAATCATGTTTTTATTATTATTTTTTTTATATATGGCAAAGGGGGAGAGGAGAAAAAGTCAAGTTAAAATTATTTTTTCCCTCATCAATTATTATTTTTTCCTCGTCATGTTAAAATTATTTTAATCTCAAAATCTCTATTTTCGAAAAAGTTGAGTTTTGAAAAAGTCAAGTTAAAATTATTTTTTCCCTCAAAATAATTTTTTGAAAAAAAAGTAATGTTAAAGTTTGTTACTCAAATTTTTTTCAAAAAAGAAAATTTTATTTCCTGAAAAGAATTATGAGAAAATGCTACTTTTTTAGAAAATTCTGTTGGAGAAAACATTAAGTTAGAAGTTTTCAAAATTTATTTTTCTCAAAAATTTCCTTTACTTAGAAGTTTTCAAATTTTTTTTGGAAAAACTTTCAAAATAGAAAAATTGTATATTTTCAAAAGCTTTAGGGGATATTTTCAAATTAAAAGAAGACTTATGTAATGTTTCAAATTCTTGCTAAGTTGTTCAAAAATATTGAAAATATTTCTAAGAAAAAAGGGGGAGAGAACTAACTAAGGGGGAGAGTAGAAAATCTATTAGTTCTTTCATTCCAGTATATAACTATCATCAATTTGTTTTCTATTTTTAACATAACTTTTGAATGGTCTTACCATAAATCAAAAAGGGGGAGAATGTTAGTGTCGGAAGCACCAGATCGAACCTGGTTTTGATAATGGCAAAGGGTTCAAAGTTATGTTTGTATTGTGATCTAATGGATTTACCAAGTGTGCAGGAAAGTCCTAGTTCACCTAGGCACGAAGTCTTGACCTGTAGGGTTGAGCAAGAAGTCCTGGTCGAGGACTGGGCAAGAAAACCTAGTCGAGGGTTGGGCAAGAAGTCCTGGTCGTGGACCGGGCACCGAAGTCCTGATCCGGAAGATTGGGCAGGAGTCTTAGCCAAGTGAGGATTGCGGACAGAAGTAGAGGCGGGTTGAGGAACGAATGTCTCGAGATCCGTCAATCTCGGAGGCCGAGCAAAAGTCTAATCGGAGGAGCCAGTTGGCAAAAGGTAACTTCTCCTAAGAGGAGTAGGTGAGGACGCGTTCCCCGGAAGAGGGAACAGTAGGTGTCGGTTCGACTTAGGGTTTCATTTTGAAATCAATAGTCAGAACCAAGATAGCTCCGACTATTATTCATACACTTATTATCTATATTGTATTGTTCTTGGACTAACCCTGGTTGCAGGATTGAAAGGAAGTAGATTCTGCATCCCAGGCGCCTGAAAGGGTTCAGGTGCCTGATAGGTATCAGGCGCCTGATAAGTATCAGGCGCTGATAGGTATCAGGCGCCTGATAAGTATCAGGCGTCCTAGATGGATTTCTCAGCGGAGGGAGAAGCTGAGCTAGCAGGGTTGGCACGTCAGCATTTTAGGCACCCGTGAGCCATTAGGAGCCTCAAGTATCCCAAGTGCCCAATACCGAAGGATAGTTGTTTGGTCGAGTCTGCGGATTAGTGTGCCCCCGATTCACTACACGTGTCATGCGCCCAATAAGCCTCAGGCGCCCGAGAATAGTCTATATAAGGAGCTTCACCCCTTTGCTTTCCAACATCAATTCACATTCAACATAGAAAAGCTTTCTTGCAACTCAAGCACTCCAACGCTCTTCAGACTTCTTTCGTGCTCGAGTTTTTCCACATCGAAAACGATCAAGATCGATGACATGCCGACCAAGATGCTCTGCAACCCTTATTGTGTCGTCGGTATAATTTAAATTCAGTGTTTCAATTCTGTACTTTGAATTACATATTTTTAACTTTTATTCAACTTATAGAATTGCCCAACGAAAACGGTCAAGGACCATGGGCCATGGAGTAGGAGCCGTTAAAGACTCCGAACCAAGTAAAATGAAACACGTTAGCATTGTGTTTTTATTCTTCCACTGTGTTTTTCTGATTATTCTGAAAATTTTTAGTAATCGCTATTCACCCCCCCCCTTTATCGATTAAAACGATCCCACATTTTCCCAGGTCACGTTTTTTCTACGTTTGCTCTCCTATCATGCCTCCAACTCCAGGTACATGCAAGACAACAAACACATGACAAAAACACAAATAATCTTAGCCTTAATTGGTTGGTTCTGACTTTGGATTTCACCCGAACCCCTAGGTTGAACCGAAGCCTAATGTTCCCTTTCCAAGGGAATGCGTCCTCACCTACTCCACCCTAGAGAAGTTATCTTTTCCCAACCTGGACCTCTGGTCGGACTTTTTCTTAGCCTCCGAGAACCCGGATCTCGAGATGCCTGACCTTGACCCATCTCTACTTCTGTCCGCAATTCCTGCTCGACTAAAACTTTTGTCAACCAGGACATCCAGCTGAACTTTTGCTCGGCCTCCGAGAACCTGGATCTCCAGACGTCTGACCTCGACCCGTCTCTACTTCTGTCCATAATCCTCACTCGGCAAAGACTTCGTTGCCCAATCCCTGACCAGGACTTAGTGCTCAGTCCCCTGGACCAAGACTTCGTGCCCAACTTCACTCACCAGGACTTAGTCCACCTAGCTTCACTTATTAGAACCCAGCCTCACTCACCAGGATTTAGTCCACCTAGCTTCACTCACTAGGAATTCTTCCACCTAGCTTCTCTTGCTAGGATCCAGCTTCACTCACCAGGGTTTCTTTCACCTAGCTTCACTCACTAGGATTTCTTCCACCCTAATTACTTCTTCTCTAGTCATCTTAATCCTGACTAGACTTCTTCCTTCCACCTTTCAAGTAAGTATATCAAACCTTAAGTCCAGTTTGGTTTAACCCCTTGGTCAAACTGACCAACCCTGGGTTCTACCTACTCTGCCAAACATCAGATCATGTTTGGCTATCTCTTAGTCAACCTGATCAAACTTGGGTTTACCCTATCAAAAATAAGGTCCTGTTTGGTTTAACCCTTGATCACTTTGACTAAACATAAGTATATTGTCAAACACAAAACCTTAGAGGATGACTGATCATCGCTGATGCTCTTTGCACCAACAAAGGTACTTAGAGATGTAGTAGGCATCGATTATTGAAATCCAGTTAGGGGTTCTCGGGAAAGCGTTCAACGCGTACCTTTGCATATCCTAATTGCTTACCGATTCTCCGAGATTATTGAGTTCTATCATCAGCTCCTTAAGAATAGCGTGAAGTTGTGCTACTGACTCTCCTTCTTCCTTTCGAAGGTTGCTGAGCTCATTCTGACGCAGATTTCTTTTTGCTAATTTGGCTTCGGAGGTACTTTCATGGAGTTGAAGGAACTTTTCCCAAAGTTCCTTCGCCAATCAGTAGTTTCCGATTCGGTTGACTTCTTGTGCTGAGAGTACGGTCAGCAGATGGTATTCTGCTTTTTCGTTCACCAAAATGTCAACCTGTTCCGTCTTAGTCCATTGTCTTTCGTCATTAGGTTTGTTGTCGGCGTCCATCGGAGCTGCAAAACCATTTTTCATTATTAAAATCAAATCAAAAATAGTTTTGAAAAAAAAAATAGCATTTTGTTCTTCCAACTCGCAAACTCCCCCTCGAACTTTGGCAGGTAGATGACTGGTCCGACCATTTTATAGTTGCTTCAGACGGCGGTTATTCCTTTTGGCGCGTCCTAGCTCTTATACCAATTGAGGGTGATTGAAGGTCGGCAAGAGGAGGGTGAATTGCCCCTGAAAAAGAAAACTTAAATCTTTTGTTTCGACTTAACAAAGATGTTAGTTAGATTAAAGATAACATAAATAAATGAAGAAAACAGTTAATAAACAAATAAAGAGTAAACCGTATTTTACTTGGTTTGCATCCTGGGAGGTTGCTGATCCAAGGCTGAATATGGTTCGATTCTCCTGAATAAAACTCTTTCGGGCGAAGAAGCCTCTTACAAGTAGAAAGCTCATAGAAAGAAAGAAATATTAGACAAAACTAGTTTGCTAATTCTTAGAATGAATGGAATAAATGAAACTGAGCTTCAAGGGTCTATTTATAGCCCTGGTAGGAGTTATCTATTTACTAACGTGGCACTTATAGGGCATCGAGCTCTTGGGCGCCTGACATGTGGCTTGACGCTTATCTAGAAAGCAACATTCGCAAACGGGTAGAATTACCCTCTCGGGCGCCTAATAGCACAGGGGCGCCCAAGTGCTCGGGCGCCCGACATCCAAGACGCTCATATATATGCTCATGGGCGCCCGACAGTGGCTGTTTTGGTCAGCTATCATTAACCACTCTCTAGCCTGTCTTCCAGTCTTCTTGGGTGATTTCTAGCCAACCAGAGTTAGGCTCACTTGAACCCGACTCTGGCCTTTCGCTCCTCGAGCATTCATCCTCTCGACTTCTCGTCCCTCGGACATCGTGCATGTCCTTCTCTCTCCACCGGCTTACTCTTTCACAGAACTCCACGTCCCTCGAATTTACCGAGCCCATCAGCTCCCTTTCCGTGTCATTCTTCTCGATCGTTGCGTCTTCCGCTCGATTTCCTGTGCTTCTAAGTTCCTGTACACTTAGACACAGGGATTAAACACACTAGGACCTAACTTAAATTAGTTGATCATATCAAAACCAACCTGGGGTACTTACAGGCAGCTCCAATGCCACATCATCAATGGTCACTTGTGACCAAAATGCTATAAATTACAAGCACCCTAAAGCTAGGAGTTGAAAACACAACTTATATTTCATTTATATATTTTGTTTTAAGCTTTCAAAGTCTATAAGAGGCTACTCAGCATTCACGAAGGAGTTTTGATAGTGAGCTTTCAACTACCTTAGATTAACGACAATCTACATTGTAACCAAGTAACTTTCTATCTATTACTTTATTTTTATGTCATTTATTTTAATTGACTAATGTTTGTGTGTCCTTTCTAAATAGAAAGCAAGAGAAGATTCTAACTTAAATTGCAGGCTATTCACCCCCTCTAGCCGGTCCAACCAGATCTAACAATTGATAATAGAGCCCAACCGCTTCAGAATGACTAATTGCAGACTAATGCAATAAGACGATGGTTAGATTAATCATTCATCCATGGAAGTTCTAGGGAGAATTCACCACCAAGAAGAAAAAATTGAAGGTATTTTTCAAAATGGATTTTGATATTTTTAAAAAAATCAAATTCGATTTTGAAGCACCAAAGAGCAAGGATGGAGGAGAAATTAAAGAATACTAGTAGACAAAAAAATTGTGGCCAATGCTAAGGTAGAGTATCATCTACTGAACGTACTACTACCACAAGAAGTCATCAAGATCGACACCCACAAATCAGCTAAAAAACTTTGGGAAAAATTCTTGGAGTTGTACGAAGAAACCTCGAAGGCCAAACTAGGAAAATAGGGCCTACCCCAAAACTAGCTAAGCAACCTTCGGATGGAAAGGGTAGAAAAGGTGATTCAACTGCATGCGAAACTCAAGGAGTTGATCACCAGACTCAACAATCTCGAAGAAATGATAAGGAATTGAGATTCACTAAGGTATGTCCTAAATATATTCTCGAGAACACCAGAATAGATATCGATAGTAGACTCCTACTACATCTCTAAGGATCTCGAGGTAAGTAACATAGAAAATTTATTTCTACTTTTGAATTACACGAGTCTAGATATGTAGACATAAGAAAGGAAAAGGAGTTGAATCAGAACCTATCGTTGAATGCCAAGAAAGACCAACATGATTAAAAATCATAACTCGATGAAGACGAAGAAGCATCTATGGTAAGAAAATTTTCAAAATTTTTTAAAACTAACAACTTTGACAAGAAATAGGCAACGAAGCTTCTTTGGAGGAAGCGAAAAGTAAGATGTAATAATTTCAATGAAGAAGGGCATATCAAAGACAACTATGCAAAAGCGAAAAACAAAGACCAAAAGACAAGAAGGTCCGAACACAAGAACCTTAAAGCAACGTGGGATGAGTTGTCATCAGAAGAGTCGGAGAGTTATATGAAGCTATTTAAATGCTATATAGATCACTTTGTAAAACTAAGACAAAGTATAAAAATTCAAAGAATAACTATGCACGCCTAGTAGAAATTTTTGACACACATAAGGATGAAAATATAAATGTAAAAGTTCAAATAGAATTGTTAAAAAGAATTCTACATGTTCAAATTCAAATCTTGTATGAATTCAAAATTTTAGAAATTTTGGAGGACTTAATTGGTATGTTAGAAACTATAGGGATCAAATTATAAAAGTATCAAAAAATTATATTCCTAGAAAATTTATGATAAATCCAGTAGGTAGAAATTTGTATTGGGTTCCAAAAACTTGTTTTCACAATTAAATAGTTTTAATTCACATGCTAGAATTTAATTATTTTTTTGAATCTAATTGATATAAATAATATAAATTGTTAGAAATTAATTTCTTTATTATTAACATTATTGGGAAAATGAGTTTTGGTAGCCTTTCTGTTCACCATTTTTTGCTTAATTTTTTTCTGTTAAAAAACTAAGTTATCTATTGAAACAAAAAAATTATGAGATTTTTTTATCGTTAAACAATTTCTATGAATATTTGAAAAAAAAATAAAATTTTAAAATTAATTTTTTTTAGATTAATTTTGGAAAACCTAATTTTTTGGAAAATGACTATTAAATTTTCAATGTTAAGAAAAATAAGCAAGGATTTTTAGAGTAAAAATTTATTTTTAAGGATTTAATTGCAAAATATGTATCTCTATATTTAATTTTTTTTTTGTCCTAAAAAGAAAGTTTATTTTCTCATAAAAGTTTTTTTTGATACTTAGATGATTATATTTAAACCTTGGTAGAAATTTTCAAAATTTTGAACATTTAATTATTTTCTATGGTTATTTTAAACAAAAAGGAATTTTTTTTATTCAAAATTTTTCAGAGATAGGTCTTTTACGAAAATAAATTTTTGGTGGATATTCGTTATATCTTATATATTTAGAAAAATTATTAACTACTTTTACTATAGCACCGTGTAGTAGAGGGAGTGAATTGTCCTGTAAAGTTAAAACATAATTCATTTACTTACAAACCTAGTAAAGAAACAATATTAATTAATTAATAAAAAATAACTTAAAAGAAACAACTTAAAAGAAAAAAGAGGTTTCGAGTTTTACTTGGTTTGCAACCTGGGTGGTCGCTAATCCATGACATTAAAAGCTCTAATATCAAACTCCATTAACGAAGGCAGCGAAGCCTCTTACACTCGTTGAATGCACATAATAGAATTAGAAAATTGAATATGAGTTGTTATTGTAATTCTAAGCCAAAATGGCTCAATTTATAGAGCTTGGAAAGTTATCTTGTTGTTGGCATGGTACTTCTCGGGCGCCTATATAGAATAAGGGTGCATGAATAGGGGTGCCTGAGTTTTATACTTGTAGCAAGGTCATTGTAATGACTCTATTCTGGATAACTACTGGATTCCGAGCGCTTGAATCAACCCGGGCACCCGGACTCCAAACGCCCGGGTGCACTCGGATTCTCGGGATGGGTCTGGGTATTCTGGTTTGGGTCAACATGCGATTGACCAGTCTTCAAGCACTTGAAGGTGATTTTTGATTGTCTGAAGTTGAGCTTACCCAAATCCAACTTCCAACCTACTCCTCAAGCAATCTTTCTCCTGGCTTCTCATCTCTTGGACGTTGCACACATCCTTCTCACTCCACTGGTGTACTCTTCCATAGTTTTTCATCTCTGGGATGCACTTAACCCGTTAGCTATACCTTCCTGTGCACTCCTCTATTAGGACCAAAAGGAATTTAGATATCTTCACAATGGTATGATATTGTCCACTTTGGGCCTAAGCCCTCATGGATTTGATTTTAGGGTTTACCCAAAATGCCTCATAGCTGTTGGTGCAAAGTGCATCAATTATGCATAGTCAACCTCTAGTGTTTTAATGTTTGACAATATACTAAGGTTTAGTCAATGTAACAAAAGGGTTATCCAAACAGGACCTGATGTTTGGTAGGGTAACCCAGGTTTTGACAAAGGGCTAGCCAAACAGGACCTGATGTTTGGCAATAACAAGATACCATGGTTTAGTCAAAATGATCAAGGGTTAAACCAAACAGGACCTTATGTTTGGTAGGGTAAACCCAAGTTTGATCAATTTGACAAAGGGTTAGCCAAACAAGATCTGATGTTTGGCAGAGTAAATAAAATCCAAGCTTGGTCAGGTTGACCAAGGGATTAAACCAAACTGGACTTGAGGTTTGGGATTATACTTACCTGAAGGTTGGAAGAAGTCTAGTCAGGATTAAGATGACTATTATGGTGGAAGAAATCCTAGTGAGTAAACCTAGGTGGAAGAAATCCTGGTGAGTGAAGCTGGGTCCTAGTGAGTGATGCTAGGTGGAAGAAATCCTAATGAGTGAAGCTAAGTGGAAGAAATCCTGGTTAGTGAAGCTGGATCCTAGTGAGTGAAGCTAGGTGGACGAAGTCCTGGTGAGTGAAGCTGGGCACGAAGTCATAGCCGAGATGGGCACGAAGTCCTGGTCGAGGATGGGCAACGGAGTCTTAGCCGAGCGATGACTATGGACAGAAGTAGAGACGGGTCGAGGGCGGACGTCTCGAGATCTGGGAGTCTCGGAGGCCGAGCATGAAGCCCTGGTCAAGGATCAGGCAAAAGACTTAGTCGAGCAGAGATCGTGGACAGAAGTAGCGGCAGGTCAAGGTCGGATGTCTCGAGATCCGGGTTCTTGGAACCTAAGCAAAAGTCCATCCGGAGGTCCCCAGTTGGCAAAGGTAACTTCTCCAGGGTGGAGTAGGTGAGGATGTGTTCCCCATTAAAGGGACTAATAGGCGTCAGTTCGACCTAGGGTTTTGGTTGAAATCCAAAGTCAAAACCAATAAACTAAGGCATAAGATTATTTGTATGTTTGTCTTTTGTTTGTTGTCTTGCAGGCACCTGAAGATGGAGGCAAGATAAGAGAGCAAACGCAGAAAAAACAAGACTTGGGAAGAAGCTTCCTAAGCGCCTAAATGAATCAGACGCCCAGTATAGGGTTGGGCGCCTTGGTTAAGGGCAACCCTTCCTAGGCGCCTGGTAAGATAGGTGTGTTAGGCTTCCCAGGCGCCTGAGAGGCTCCCAGGAGCCTAGGAAGGATATCTTATCTCTACGCCGAATTTGCTACTGCGGATCAGGTTTTGACCGCATTAATAGGCACCCAAGAGCTGACTATAAATAGGGGTTCCACCCCCTCACTTCAAGCAACCAACTTTTCCATCTGCTAAGTGATTCTGTGGAAAGCAAAAGTGCTACGATGAAGCTCTACAACCAAGGAGGCTCCAGGAAGAAGTGCGCGGCGCTTCGAACTTTCAGAGTTGGCCGAGATTTTCATTTGGTTTGCTTTTAAGTTGTATTTAAATTATTATTTTTGTGCTTGTAATTTAAACTGTAAGACGGGTTTCTTTGCCTCTAGAAAGTCCAGAAAGGAGACCACTAGTGGACTTAGGCTGAGTACTTAGGCCTTCGATGTACTGATCCTAGGAGGTTGGGTACCAAGTAAATCCCGCAAGTTTTTCTTTCTGTGTCTTTCTTTATTTATTATTTCCGCTATGTACTAACACTTTGATAGAAAGACGATCGAACGACAAGGTTCCAATGAAATTGTTCGAGTCGATATTCACCCCCCCCTCTATTGACTGACACCGATCCTGCAAGTGGTATCAGAGCAGGTAGCTCTTCACCGGACTAATAGCCGAAGGAGCAACAACGCCAGGAATTGATGGGGAGCAAGGGTGAATACAGGTATATTTTTAATTATGTTATTTTTTTTAAATTTCACATAATATGTTTCAAGCATAGGGAGAGACGACACTACAAAAACCAGTGTCCTACTCGTAAGATTTGAACGTCGCCACCGGCGGAAACGAAGGAATCGACACTAGGAGTCCGGAAGGACAAGAGTCACATCCGGTATTTCAAGTGCCCAAAGGTAATGACCCAATCCACAAGAACCAGTGCCCAGTCTGGAAAATGACCCAATCCACAATGTCGAAAAATGCCACAAAGGTAATGAAGGTACGAAAAATTAATTTTTGCAAAGTTGTTCTTCAATGTCCTGCAAAATTAGATAATTCATCTCTTAAGTTAGATAATTCTTATGATCTTCCTGTTATGATAGATTATTTACATAATAAATTAAATGTATTGCATGATAAATTATCAAACATTAACAATATTAAAATATCAAATATTAGTTCCTTAATCTTGAATATTAATACTACAATTTGTGAAATTAATTCCATTACTTTAATTAATAATATTCCTGATAATACTGAAATCTTAATTAATAATATTTCTATTGATTATGATAATTCTAAGGATAATGATATTGCTGATAATTCTAATATTCAGAAGATAATGTTGATGATATTTCCCCAATTCTGAAGACAATATTGATGATGTTGATAATATTGATAATAATACTCAACCTATTTCTGAAGATAATGGTGAGGATAATAGTCAACCCTTAGTTAATTCTACCGATTTTGAATATAGTGCTACAACCTTACTTAATAATCTTGAAAATTATTCTACCTATCGTGAAGATAATAATACAATCTTAATTAATAATTTTGAATATAACTCTGAAGATGAAGATAAAGAGGAATTCATTAAAATTAAAACTATATTTAATAAGGTATACAAGAAATCAAATAAAATAGAAGTATTTAAATAAAATTGAAAACTTAAATTCAAAAGAATACTAGATGAATCAGAAATTGTTGAATTAATGGAAATGATTTAACTAGACACAAAATTCGTAACAACTTTAATAACTTCAATTAATTCTTAATCTTTAATTCTTAACAATTTAAACTTTAATTATTATCAATTTAAACTTCAATTAATTCTTAACAATTTAAACCTTAACAACTTAAACTTCAATTATTTCTTAACAATTTAAATCTTAACAATTTAAATTTTAATTAATTCTTAAACAATTTTATTTATTCTTAAATAATTCTTAATTTAACTCTTAAATCTTAAATCTTAATTAATTCCTAATTTAAACAACTTTAACAACTTAATTAATTCTTATATTTTAACAACTTAAATTTTAAATAACTCTTAACAAATTATATTTTAAAAAATTCATAATAAATTAAACTTAAATTAATTCTTAACAACCATAATAACTTAAATTAATTCTTAACAACCTTAATAACTTAAATTAATTCTTATAAAATTTATTTTTATTCTTAAAAATTTAAACTTTAATAAATTCTTAATAATTTAAACTTTAATTAATTCTTAACAATTTAAACTTTAATTAATTCCTAACCATTTCAACATTAATTAATTCTTAACTTTAATTAATTATTAACAATTTAAACTTTAATTAATTCTTAACAATTTAAAATTTAATTAATTCTTAACAATTTTAACTTTAATTAATTATTAACAATTCAAATTTTAATTAATTCTTAAAATTTAAACCTTAATTAATTCTTAATAATTTAAACCTTAATTATTTGTTAATAATTTAAACTTTAATTAATTCTTAACAAATTAATCCTTAATTAATTCTTTACTAATTAATCCTTAGTTAATTCTTAATAACTTCAATCCTTAATTAATTCTTAATAATTTTAATTAATTCTTAACAACTTTAACTTAATATAATTCTTAACAAACTTCAATACTTAATTAATTCTTAATAATTTTAAGCAATTCTCAACAACTTAAACTTAGATTAATTCTCAACAACTTAAACTTAAATTAATTCATAACAACTTAAACCTTAATTAATCCTTAATTAATTCTTAACAACTTAAAATCTTAATTATTAATCCTTAATTAATTAATGATGTAACTTTAAACCTTAATTCAACAAAATCTACAACCTAAATTTCAATTAATGGCCTTCAATTATGAAACTAAGTAAAATCCTACCCAACTGAAACAATCAACGTACTAATGATAAATATGTCAAAGTGGGTTGTTATATTCGCGAGTTCACACGTTCTATATCAAATCGAGAATTTGATACATTATTAGAAACCTAATAAAAATGATTTGACCTGATTGACTCATTCATAAATGTCATGCTCATGCATCTGCCTATTTTTTCAATATACATATTTGTCATGTCATTCATGCTAGTTTATTTTCTGCTTAATTTAGAATGGCTAGATAGGAAAAAGAGTGGTTGATTCTTGCCCAACATAGTACCGGGTGGGGCGAGATGATAGTGCATTAGGGAAGCTTGTTCTAGGAAGTCAGGAAGGGTAAGGAGTACCCGACCTGGTCGACTTAGCTATGTGGAACTAGCTGAAGCTACCTCGCCACATCCTAGACTAGTTAGACCAAAGTTTTCAAAAGAGTAAAATGAAAGTATCATTTCTTTAAAAGACTTTGTCAAGGAAAGGGTTGATGATCCAATAAGGCTACGGCCAAAGAAGACCCCTGTGGCTCACCAAGACTTAGAAGTCAATTATAGAAATTTATTCTCAATTTAGTAATTGTTAAACTTGAATCTAACTCAAGGTCAAGCAATCTATAAAATTAAAATTTAGAAAAATTAGTCAAACATCTCACATACACCCATAAGGCAACCATGCTTGCTTGTACTACGACTTTTATAATGGGTGAGATGATAAGGACTAATTAATTGATAAATATCTTTGAAAACATTTTCAAAATCTTTAGAATATTTTATTAAAAATCTATTTTTAAAATAATGTTTAAACATAATAATGTTTTAATGAATTTCGTGCTTGATTGGGTGCTTACCTAAAAATACATTTTCAAAAAATTATATATCTTTTCAAAAAATTAATTGTTAACAAGGGTATCGAGAAGGTGTCAGGTTCAGGGGGATTCTATGTTTGTTTTAATTATTTTAAAAATTATTTTTCAACAATTATTCATTTTGAAATTTTATCACTTTCAAAATGGTTTGCTCAAAAATTACTATGTCTATCAAAATGCTTTTCGAAAAATATTTTTTCATAAAGTTATTATGTACTTCAAAATATCTTTAGAAAAATACTTCTAAAAATATTCTTTCAAAAATTACTTTAATTGCTCTTATGATTTGGATAAACTCTAAAGACACATAGGAAGTTTTCTTTATGATCTACAAGAATTCCTAAGATTGTGTCAGGTTTAGGGGGATTCATAATCAAAAGAAATTAATGTATTTTTATTCCATATTATTTCAAAATATTTCTTAAATTTTTTAATTCATTTCGTTTGAATCAAACCCTAAGACTCAGAGGAAGATCAACTTGTGATCAACAAGCTTCCTAGGACTGTGTCAGGTTTAGGGAGAGGTTCAAATTAAAAGAAACATTGAGAGATTCAAAAACACTATATTTTTCAAAAACTTCAAAATATTTCTTAAATGTTTTAAATTCTTTTCGTTTGAATCCAACCCTAAGACTCAGAGGAAGATCAACTTGTAGTCAACAAGCTTCCTAAGAGTGTGTCAGGTTTAGGAGGAGGTCAAATTAGAAGAAACATTAGAAGTTTCAAACATGTATATTTTCAAAAAACACCATCCTTTGAAAAAAACATTTTGAAAATACAATACATTCATTTTTCAAAAAAAATATTGAAGATCTTTTGTCTTTTGAATATTTTTGAAAATACTTTATCTTGAGTTTGAAAAAATCTCCAAGACACATAGAAAAGTTTTCATTGTAGTTAACAAGGTTTCCTAGGACTGTGTCAGATTGGGGACGAATCCAATTCAAATAATCTATTATTATAAAAAAAATCAAAATACTAGGAAATTTTCTTGTAGTCAACAAGATTCCTAGGACTGTGTCAGATTTAGGAAAATTCAATTTAATAAAGTTATTATCTTTTCAAATTTTAATCACGTACTTAGTATCTTTTAAAATATTTTCTGGTAAGGTGCTTGAATAAATTTTTTTTAAAATTATGTTTTCTTATAGAAACTTAAATATTTTCAAAAAACTTATTGTTGGTGCAAATCTTTAACTTAAAATCTTTGTTTTTATTCTTTATTTTCTTTTTGATGTGTGCCAAAGTGGGAGAGAGTACTCAAGTTAGATTTTTTTTTTATTTCTCCCAAGTTTTAAACCTAGAACCCTTAGACCTAACCTAACTTAAGATTATCGTCGAACATTAAAAAGGGGTAGATTGTTGGTGCAAAGTGCATGCACAGTCAACCTCTAGTGATTCGATGTTTGACAATATACTAAGGTCTAGTCAAAGTGACAAAAAGGTTAGACAAACAAGACCTGATGTTTGGTAGGGTAACCCAGGTTTTGATAAAGGATTAGCCAAACAGGACCTGATATTTGGCAGTAATAAGATACTATAGTTTAGTCAAAATGATCAAGGGATAAACCAAACAGGAGCTTATGTTTGGTAAGGTAAACCCAAGTTTGATCAGATTGACAAAGGGTTAACCAAACAGGATCTGTTGTTTGGCAGAGTAAATAAAACCCAGGGTTGGTCAGGTTGACCAAGGGATTAAACCAAACAGGACTTGAGGTTTGGGATTATACTTACCTGTAGGATGGAAGAAGTCTAGTCAGGATTAAGATGACTAGCAAAGAAGTGATTATGGTGGAAGAAATCCTAGTGAGAAAACCTAGGTGGAAGAAATCTCGGTGATTGAAGCTGGGTCCTAGTGAGTGAAGCTAGATGGAAGAAATCCTAATGAGTGAAGCTAGGTGGCAGAAATCCTGGTGAGTGAAGCTAGGTCCTAGAGAGTGAAGCTAGGTGGACGAAGTCCTGGTGAGTGAAGTGTGGGGACCGATGTCGTCGATAGAGGAGGGTGAATATCGACTCGTTAAAACTTTTGCCGAAAGCGTGGAAAACTCATCTTTCGATTGTTCGTTCTAATCAAAGAGTTAGTAGCACAACGGAAAATAACAAAGAATGAAAAAGCAATCAACAAAATTCACACGGGATTTTTACTTGGTTCCCAAACCCCCAGGGTCAGTACATCCAAAGCCTAAGCACAGGAAACGCCCATCCACTAATGGTCTCCATTCGGACTTTTCGGAGGCGGAGAAACCCGTCTTACAGTGCAAGATTTACAATCAAAAATATAAAAGGAATTAAGTGCATAAAGTAAATCAAACCAAACAGAGAGTCGAAGACTCAGCTGATCTGAACTCCGAAGCGCCGCGCACTTCCTCCTGAAACTTCCTTGGTTGCAGAGCTTCGTCGTTAGCATTCTATCATCACTTGGAATACTCAGAATGATCTTGGAATTCATGTTCTGAGTTGAGGGGTCGAAGCCCCTTTTATAGCTTTGTTTGGGCCGCCTGTGATGCTATGGGGTGCCTCATAACCCTAGTGAAACCTCATCCTTCACGCCAAACTCGCAGCAGTTGATAAGACCCAATCTAGGGTGCCCTAGACCCTCTAGGGCACCTGAATGACTTAGGTGTTGGCACAGGCAACACCTAAGTCAAACTTGGGTTTTGATAATGGCAAAGGGTTCATAAGTTTACTGAGTGTGCAGGAAATGACCTAGGTACACTAGGCAAGAAGTCCTGGCAAAGGGCTGGGAAAAGAAGTCTTGTCAAGGACTGGGCAAGAAGACCTGACCGGAAGTCGGGCAAAGAAGTCCTGGTCGAGGACTGGGCAAATCTATTATAGATACTAAGTGGGTATTTAGGAACAAACTAAATGACTAAGGGGAAATAGTCAGAAACAAAGCCCGCTTACTAGCTAAAGGATTCAGTCAAGTCGAAGGGTTAGACTATGATGAAACCTATGCCCCAGTAGCCAGACTTGAGTCTATTAGAATGTTGTTAGCATTTGCAGCCCATAGAGGATTCAAACTTTACCAAATGGACGTTAAGTCAGCCTTTCTAAATGGGTTCATCAAAGAAGAAGTCTATGTAGGACAACCCCCCGGCTTTGAGGACCTAGAAAAACCTGACTATATTTTCAAACTTAATAAGACACTTTATGGACTAAAACAAGCACCTAGGGCATGGTATGAACGTCTATCAACTTACCTTATTTCTAAGGAATTTAACCAAGGACAAATTGACTCAACTCTATTTGTTTAAACCTTATAAAAAGACATTTTCATTGCCCAAATCTATGTTGACGACATAATTTTCGTATCCACCAACTCAAACTTCTTAAAAGAATTTGTAAAAATAATAGAAAACGAATTCGAAATGAGCTTAGTTGGTGAGCTCGACTTCTTTTTAAGACTACAAATTAAGCAAACTAGGGATGGAAATTATGTTCACCAATCCAAATATGCTAAGGAGCTAATAATGAAATTTAAAATGGATAACTCTAAAAGCATAAGTACCCCCATGGCCATAAATGTAAAAATTGATAGTGACACTGAAGGTAAACCAGTAGACCTTAAGTTATATCGTAGTATGATTGGATGTCTACTTTACCTTACAGCTAGTAGACCTGATATCCTATTCTCTGTAAGAATGTGTGCTAGATACCAAACCTATGCTAAGGAAACGCACTTAGCATTCCTAAAAAGAATACTTAGATACATTAAGGGCACCCTAAATGTAGGGATTTGGTATCCTAAGACCTCAACTTTTGACTTGTCAGGATACTCTAATTCTGACTATGCTAGATGCAAACTAGATAGAAACTGTACAAGTGGAAGTTGCCAACTTTTAGGAAATAGTCTAGTCAGTTGGTGCAGTAGAAAGCAACATTGCGTAGTTCTATCTACAACCGAAGCAGAATATGTTGCTTTAGGAGAGTGTGTAGCACAACTCCTATGGATGATGCACACTCTTAAAGACTTCCAGCATGATTACACCCAAACCCAAGTCTACATTGATAACATAAGTTCAATCAATCTAACTAAGAACCCAATCCAACACTCTAGAACAAAACATATAGAGGTTAAACATCACTTCGTAAGGGATCATGTAGCCAGGGGTGAAATAGTCCTTAAGCATGTAGACTCAAAGTCAAACTTAGCTGACATCTTCACCAAACCCTTACCTGAGTCTGAGTTTAGCTTACTAAGAAGGCAGTTAGGGTTATGCTTAGTAGAATAGGACTGCTCTACATGTTTTTTTTTTAATTTTTTCCTGTTATTTAATATGTTTGAAAAATCATTTTGTTTTGAAATTTAAAATGATTTTCTGACTTAGTTTTTTCAAAAACTTACCCCCTTCAAAACTAGGGCTTTTTTGCAAATGGACTTAGCTTAGGCCTTAACCCTAGAACTGCATCCACCTATAGATCTAGAAGCCAGCATCTCACAGCACCTTAGGGTACTTTTGATTGACAACCTAGACTGGGTTGAGATGCTTAGGTCTATGTCTTGATTCAAGATGCTTTAAGTCACGCTTTAAGTCAGTGCATCTGCAGTAATTGGGGCAATAAATACCAATTGAACAGTAATCAGGTTAAGTGTCAAGCTTAGAAAATCTAACTTGATCAGATCACTTAACTTGACTAACCCTAGCAAAAGCTACTGTTTATAATAGTTAGTAAGTAGCTAACTGGGTTAGACAGGACCCGGAAAAGAAAATTTTAAATTGATTTGGTCCAGTTTATGCTTAGAAATGGTTCAATACAGAACATTACTTTCTTTACTCAATTATTCTTGCTATAATTTTTTTTATAAATGGCAAAGGGGGAGAGATTGGAAAGGAGAGAAAAGAAGTTTTTTCAAATTTTAAATTTTTGAATTTTCAATTTTTCCAAAAACTTTTATCTCCTTTTTCAAAAAGTAAAGTAACGAAAATACTTGTTTTCAAATCTGAAGCATTTCAAAAATGAAATTTTTCTAAATGCTTAACTCAAAATTTATTTTTTAATTTTTCTAAATGCTTAACTCAAAATTTATTTTGAAAATTTTCTAAGTACTTAATTAAAAATTCTTTTTGAAAATTTTCTAAGTGCTTAAACTCAAAATTTATTTTGAAAATTTTCTAAGTGCTTAACCCAAAATTTATTTTGAAAATTTTCTAAGTACTTAACTCAAAATTTATTTTGAAAATTTTTTGAGTACTTAATTCAAAATTCTTTTTGGAAATTTTCTAAGTGCTTAACTCAAAATTTATTTTGAAAATTTTCTTAACTCAAAATTTATTTTGAAAATTTTCTAAATGCTTAACTCAAAATTTATTTTGAAAATTTTCTAAGTACATAATTCAAAATTCTTTTTGAAAATTTTCTAAGTGTTTAAACTTAAAATTCTTTTAGAAAATTTTTCTCTAACTTGAAAATCTTGTTGAAAATTTTCTAAGTGATGAAAACCTGAAAAATCTTTTTTGGATAGACAAGGACTTAGAAATGTTTTCAAAAACCCCACGTATTTTTGAAAAACTCGGGGGGAGAATTTCTTCCAGGGGAGGAAATTAAAAACCATTTTACTTCTTTCTTTTAACTTAACTTTTTGAACCGTGTTGCCATAAATCAAAAAGGGGGAGATTGTTGGTGCAGGCAGCACCTAAGTCAAACCTGGGTTTTGATAATGGCATAGGGTTCAGAAGTTAAGGTGTTATTGTGATCTAATATGTTTACTGAGTGTGCAGGAAAAAACCTAGCTACACTAGGCAAGAAGTCCTGGCAAAGGGCTGGGCAAAGAAGTCCTGGTCAAGGACTGGGCAAGAAGACCTGACCGAAAGTCGGGCAAAGAAGTCCTAGTCGAGGACTGGGCAAGAAGTCCTGGCAAGGGGTTGGGCACCGAAGACCTGACCGAAAGTTGGGCAAGAAGACCTGACCAAAAGTTGGGCACGAAGACCTGGTCAGGTGGATTGGGCCAAAGTCCAACCGGAGGAGCCGGTTGGCAAAAGGTAAACTCTCCTGAGAGGAGTAGGTGAGGATGCATTCCCCGTCGAGGGAACAGTAGGCGTCGGTTCGACCTAGGGTTCCATTTGGGAGACCCAAAGTCAGAACCAAGACAGCTATGGCTGTAACTAATGGCTAACACATTTGTTTGTTGTGTTTGGAACTAACCTGAGTTGGAGGATCGAAGGACTGGTCATCTGCAACTGAGGTGCCTCATTGGGGCTAGGCGCCCGAATGGACTCGGGCGGTCGTAAGGTACGGGCACCCCAGTGTGAAGGCAAATTCCAAAACACAGCCGTGAAGCCTCTGGACAAAGGTAGATCAGGTGCACGTGAGGTCACGGGCACCCCCATCAGCTCAGGCGCCCAAGTGGAGATGGATAAGCGTTGACCGAGCCTGTGGATAAGGGTTCGCGTAGGGAAGGCCACGTGTTAGGTGCCCCCATCATCACAGGCGCCCGTATGAGCACTATAAAAGGGGGTGCACCCCCAAGGCTTCGATATCAACTGCTCTCAACTCTCCACACACTTTCGCTCAAGCACTATGCCCCGGTAAAGTTCGATTTCGAGATTCCAGCGCCGACGACAACCCTCTGCTCCGGAATTCGATCCACCTCGAGCGTCGACAAAATTTCAATTTACGAAAGTGTTGTGATTTAAATTTCCAATTCTATATCTGTACTATCATATTGTAAAAACTTTATCAAATATAGAATTACCCAAAGTAAACGGTCAAGGACCATGGGCCTTGGAGTAGGAGCCGACCGCGACTCCGAACCAAGTAAAAAATGACTATTGTTCTTGTGTATTTTGTCATTTTTCGCTGCGCATTTACTCTTCTACTCCGAAAAATTTTATAATGATATTCACCCCCCCCCCCTCTATCGTTTTCTTCGATCCATCATGCGCCTGGCATCCAGTGCGCCTGGGTGCTATTGGGCGCCTGTGTTCATTCAGGCACCCAGGAGCAGCCTCCCAACTATTTCCTGTGTGTGTTTGCCTATTTTGCCTCCAATTCTAGGTACTTGTAAGTTAGAAAAACACAAGACAAACACATGTATATCCTTAGCCTTAAAGATTTTGTTCTGACTTCGGATTTACCGTAAAATCCTAGGTCGAACCGACGTCGATGTTCCCATCTCGGGGAACGCACCTTTCACCTACTCCTCTCAGGAGAAGTTTTGCCACCCGCCCATCCGGTTGTACTTTTGCCCAGCTTTACTCACCAGGACTATTGCCCAATCTTATGACCAGGACTTCGTGCCCAATCCACGACCAGGACTTATTGCCCAACTTCACTTATCGAGACTTTTGCCCAGCTTCACTCACCAGGACTTCGCGCCCTGTCCACGACTAGGACTTATTGCCTAACTTCACTCATCAAGACTTCGGTGCCCAGCCCTCGGTCAGGACTTATTGCCCAATTCCGCGAACTAGGACTTGGTGCCCAACCCTTGGTCAGGTCTTAGGTGTTGGATCGAGAAAACCGATAGAGGTGTTGGTGCAGAAAGCACCATATCGAACCTTGTTTTGATATTGGCAAAGGATTCAAAGTTAAGTTTATTGGTGATCTAACATTGTTACTCGAGTGTGCAGGCAAAGTCCTAGCGAAGGGCTGCTAGGAAACTAGCGAAGGGCTGCTAGTCACCAAGTCCTAGCGAAGGGCTGCTAGTCACCAAGTCCTAGCGAAGGGCTGCTAGTCACCAAGACCTAGCGAAGGCCTGCTAGGCAACTAGCGAAGGGCTTCTAGTCACCAAGTCCTAGCGAAGGGCTGCTAGGCAACTAGCGAAGGGCTGCTAGTCACCAAGTCCTAGCGAAGGGTTGCTAGGCAACTAGCGAAGGACTGCTAGTCACCAAGCCCTAGCGAAGGAATGCTAGGCACCGGGCGAAGGACAGCTCGGCATCCAAGCCCTGACAAAGGACCGTCAGGCAAAAGTCCAACCAAAGGAACAGTTGGCATCAGGTAAATTCTCCCGAGAGGAGTAGGTGAGGACGCGTTCCCCGTCGAGGGAACAGTAGGCGTCGGTTCGACCTAGGGCTCCATTTTGGAGACCAAAGTCAGAACCAAGACAACTAAGGCTGTATAACCTAATAAATTATTGTATTATTGTGTTTTGGACTAACCCTGGATGTAGGACCGAAGGAACGTGTGTCTGCAGCTCAGAAAGCCTCAAAGGAATGAGGCTACAGCTGACCAGGGCGCCCGAAGTGTCCCGGGTGCCCCCAAGGTGAACACAAAACACCCAAGTAAAAAGTATGCTTCGACAGTACATCCTGCGGGCGCCCCCGTGCTCCCGGGCGCCCCCAGCGTCCCGGGCGCCCCCATGCGCAAGCCTCGATTCAGAAGCCAGCAAAGCCAAGAAGGTAGAAATTTGACCCGGTCAATCCGGGATCCCCGAGCGCTCCGGGCGCCCCGGTCAAAGCGGATCCCGAAGATAAAGGGATCAGACGCTGACCGAGACTTTGGCGGATCAAAGGACACGTGGGGGGGCGCCCTCGACATCCCGGGCGCCCCCAGGCCCTATATAAAGGGCCCTCGACCAAGGCTTCAAGAACATCAACTCTCTCTACGTCTCAAAGCTCTTCTGCTCTCGCGCCTCGCCTCGGAATCCTTCCAACTCGAGCCGACGACGTCCTGCTGCTCCGAAAAAGTCGATCTACCCCGGACGTCGGTAAAAGAACTATTTAAAAGTTTACTGTACTTAATTCTGTAATCCTTTGTAAACTGTTTTGCGCCTAATATAGAATTGCCCAAAGTAAACGGTCAACGACCGTGGGCCTTAGTGTAGGAGTCGACACAGGCTCCGAACCAAGTAAAATCGACTGTGTCTCTGTGCTGTGATATTTTTTATTTCCGCTGTGCACTTGTTCTTAATTTTTCGAAAAACGAATACCGATATTCACCCCCCCTCTATCGGTTCTATCGATCCAACAAGTGGTATCAGAGCGGGGAAGTTCAGACCTGGTGCAACCACCAGTTTGAAATTTTTTTTCGGATCTTTATTTTCTATTTTTTTTCGAATTTTCGTTACATATTTCGTTTGAATTTTTTTTTTGCGAGGTTGGTGCAACACCCCTCGTTATTTTATTTATCCAGCACTACTAATCCAAGACCTAGTCTTGGAAAATTTGTATTTCTGTTAGTTTTCTGTTACAGATTAAAATGGTCATGCAAGAAGGTTTTAGCACCGCCAGACCTCCACTTTTCAGTGGAGAAGACTTTTCTTACTGGAAAAGTCGCATGGAGGTCCACCTGAAAACTTAGGTGGACATGTGGATCATTATCCAGTCCGGTCTGGAGATCCCCAGAAACGCCGAAGGACTTCCTCAAAACTACTCAGAATGGGACAACGCCCTAAAACGCAAGATAGAAGCCGACGCAAAAGCAACTCAGACTCTCCAATGCGGATTGACAAAAGAGGAGCTGAATCGGGTGGGCCCCTTCAACAGTGCAAAGGAGCTTTGGGCAAAATTGATCGAGCTGCACGAAGGGACATCAGATACTCGGATCAGTAAGAGGGATCTGCTACTGAACAAATTGTACACCATCAAGATGGCCGACAACGAAATAGCAGCCCAGCTCCACGCACGGATCCAAGAGTTAATGAACGGTCTTCACACTATAGGACACAAGGTTGAAAACCGTGACTTAATAAGGTATGTCTTAAACGCTTTCCCTAGAAACACCTTGTGGGCATCTATGGTAGATGCATACAAGGTCTCAAGGGATCTTTCAAAAATAAAATTAGACGAATTGTTTTCCGAACTAGAACTGCACGAACAAACTAACACCAATATGGTCGAGAAAGGTATTGCTTTCGTTGCAGGTAAAATTGGAAGGACAACAAAGAAGAAGCCTGAACCTGAACCCGAGTCTAACTCAGACTTAGACTCAGAAGATGAAGAAGGAGATCAAACTAAGCTGGTCCGACTAGCCCGAAGCTACTACAAGGAGCTGAAGAACCGAACCAATAAACGGAAAATCAGCTGAAGAAAGGACGAACCAGCTGAACCCGCGAATGATAAAAACAAGCCCAACGTAACCTGCTACGAGTGCAAGAAAAAGGGCCACTACAAGACAGAATGTCCAAACTTAAAGGAAATCAAAAAGACAAGAAGAAAGAAAGCGCTCCAAGCAACCTGGGACGAATCTTCCTCAGAAGAAGAAGAAGAAGCACCCCAATCAAACCTACTAGCTCTGACCGCTTCAGAAAAAGTCGAGACTGAGTCAGAATCAGAACAGGACGACGACGAGCTGACCTTTACAGAAGACGGCGAAATTAAGGTAACTGGTTTCAATAGATGTCAATTAAGTGAATTAATTTCATTTCTTTCTCGAGATTTGGCAAAAGCCAAACTCCGAGTCGAATCCCTCCGACAGGAAGTAAAACTCCTGAAAGAGGGAGCTGACACTAAACCCTTAACCGAGAAGGTTCAGGAAGGAACTCCTACTCAAGTTGAAAAACTTGAAAAGGAGAACTCCTCCCTGAAAACTCAGGTTAAGGATCTTAGATCAGCTTTAGAACGATTTACATCTGGTTCCAAGGGTCTTGACATAATCCTTGGAAAACAGAAATCAGTTCTAAATCGATCCGGACTTGGCTATAGAACCAAATCCCGGCAAAGATCTTACTTTGCTGTACTGAATCAGTCCAGAGGTAAAATTCAGGCATGGGTACCTAAACTATACCTGAACAAACCAACTAGATCAAATCAGTATTGGATCCCCAAGGACAAGATTCACATCTTGCCTAACCATCACCGTGGCTTTAGTCCAGGGGGAGCCAAACTGAAAACAATATTCATTATTAGATAAAAATTTAATTCATGATTGCAATTGCTTGATTGATTGTTTATTTAAAATTCCTGTAATTTACCATGCTTAGATTTAGGAATGGTTAGCTTAAGGACTGAACAAACTTAACTGAAACTTGACAACATAGTATTGGGTAGAGGTGAGATGATAGTACGTTAGGGAAGCCAATTTGGCAGAACTAGCCAAGCTACCGATCCAAGACCCAAACTAGTTAGACCAGAAATTTTTCAAAGAATAATTTTGAAAATGAAATTTCATTAAAAAGCTTTGTCTAGGAAAGGGTTGATGATCCAATAAGGCTACGGCCAAAGAAGGCCTAGTGCCTCGCCAAGACCTGGAAGCCAATTTTTGAAATTCAAATTCAATTTACTCTTTGTTAAATTCAAATCTAACATAAATTTTCAGTTAATTTTAGATTCAAATATCTCTTTTCAAAATAAATTTAAATTGGGTTTAAAAAATTAATTTAACTTTTCAAAATTAATCATGGCCTTTTCAAAATAAATCTTTCTATTAAAATATGCATCTCACAAAACAGTTAAGGATATCCTGTTTTGTCACTTAGAAATGGGTGAGATGCTTAGGACCTAAAAGTTGAGTCCAACCCAACCAACTAAATCAAATTCAAACTCATCTTAATTAAATCAATTAAATTCAATCAAATCTTAATCAAATCAATTAAATTCAATCAAATCTTAATTAAATCAATTAAATTCAATCAAATCTTAATTAAATCAATTAAATTCAATCAAATCTTAATCAAATCAATTAAATTCAATCAAATCTTAATCAAATCAATAAAATTCAATCAAATCTTAATCAAATCAATTAAATTCAATCAAATCAATTAAATTCAATCAAATCTTAATTAAATCAATAAAATTCAATAAAATCTTAATTAAATCAATTAAATTTAATTCAATCAAATTCAAAATAATTCAATTAAATAAAATTCATCTTAATTATTCTTAATTAATCTCAAATTCAACTTAATCACTCTCAACTAATTATTCTCAAAATTCAACTTAATTATTCTTAATTATTCTCAACTAATTATTCTCAAAATTCGATTCAATCATTTATTTTCAAAATTAAAATATTTGTCTCACACAACCCATAAGGTTAACATGCTTGACCACGTAGAACTAGATGAGACATCTAGGACCTAAAAGCATAAATCAATATCCTTTCAAATAAAAAAAATGTTTTCAAAAGTAATTCAAACTTAACTCTAATTTTTTTTGTACTGTACCCTACTTTTTCATTTATCACATTTTTTTGTCAAATATCACAATAAATAGAGTCTAGGGCTTATTCTGATTTAGTCAAAATAGTCAACCCTAGTCCATATAGTCAAACCTGGTCAACACTGAAGTCCCTTAAGGAACTTAGATAAAAGACAGACTGTGTCGGATACAGGGGGAGTTCTTCTTAATTTTTTTCAAAAAATTCAAATTTTTCAAAAACCTTATGCTTTTAAACTTATTCAAAAACCCTCGATATTACTATCTCGTTGAAAAATTATCATCATGATTTTCGAAAACTGTGCTATCATTTCAAGTTATGTTTTCAAAAATTTATCTTGAAAGTTATCATACTCAGAAGATTGTTCAAAATATTCTTTTGATTTCAATAAACCCTAAAGACACAGAGGAAGGTCCACTTCATGATCTACAAGGACTCCTAGGATGTGTCAAATTTAGGGGGAGTTTGAGTCAAAAGAAGAATTTCTGAAATGTTTTTTTTAATTATTTGTTTTGAAGTTATTAGATAATTCTTATAATTTGAGTCAAACCTTAAGACTCAGAGGAAGATCGCTTGTAGTCAACAAGCTTCCTAGGACTGGGTCAAGCTCTGGGGGAGATTAAATTAAAAGAATTATTGAACATTTTTTCAAAATTATATGTTTTCATGCACTACACTTTTTAAATCCTGTTGAAAACATAAATAAATTTTCTTTCAAAATACTATTCTTTTAAATCATTTTGCTTATATATACTATCACTTTCAAAATTTTGCTTGACTTTAGAATACTTTTGAAAATAATATTAAAACTTTTTCTTAAAAGTACTTATATTTTTTTTAAAAAATGCATAATATTTTTCAAAAGTACTTATATTTTTCAAAATATGCATAACATCTTTCAAAAGTACTACTATTTGTCAAAAGTACTAATACTTTCCAAGGTACTAATGTTTACAAAGTACAAATATTTTTTTCGGTTTCAAAAGTGGAATTTAAGCTTTTGCTATGTTTTCAAGAATTATACTAAGTAATTCTTTTTAAAAACTCATAGGCTCTGATACACAAACTTTCTCTTAAAACTTATTTCAAAATATATTTCTTTATTGATATATATAGCAAAGGGGGAGAGCAAGAAAGAGAGAAAGGAATTTTAGTTAAACTTGTATCTCCTTTTCAAAAAGCAAAAATTTCTAAGTTTTTCAAATTTTTTTAGGTGTATTTTTTTGTAAAATTCTTCTTAGTAAACAAAATTTGTCTGAGCAAAAACTGGTTGAAAATTATGGCAAATGTTTGTTTTAGTGAAAAACTTGTCTAGAAATTTTTTAAGATTTTGGTTTTCAAAATACACAAAGTATTCCCAATTCTCAAAGTTGAACCATTGGTTAGGGAAAGTTAGCTTCCAAATTTTGCCTAAGTAAAATTCTTTTTGCAAAGCCAAGCAAAAGTTTTGTAACAAAATTTAGGTTTGCAAAAACTTTGTTAAAACTTTACCTTGGTCACCCATGTTTGTTTTTGATATATGTCAAAGGGGGAGGAAAGGTCAAAGTTAAGTGTTAAGTATGAGAAATTTTTTTTCTGTTCAGATTACATTGGTTTTAGACTGTTCAGAATTGCTATGTTTTATTAGTCTTAACCTTCTTGATTAAAATGTTGTAATTTTTACTTAACTTTGAATTGTGTTGCCATAAATCAAAAAGGGGGAGATTGTTGGTGCAGAAAGCACCATATCGAACCTTGTTTTGATATTGGCAAAGGATTCAAAGTTAAGTTTATTGGTGATCTAACATTGTTACTCGAGTGTGCAGGCAAAGTCCTAGCGAAGGGCTGCTAGGCAACTAGCGAAGGGCTGCTAGTCACCAAGTCCTAGCGAAGGGTTGCTAGGCAACTAGCGAAGGGCTGCTAGTCACCAAGTCCTAGCGAAGGGCTGCTAGGCAACTAGCGAAGGGCTGCTAGTCACCAAGTCCTAGCGAAGGGATGCTAGGCAACTAGCGAAGGGCTGCTAGTCACCAAGTCCTAGCGAAGGGCTGCTAGGCAACTAGCGAAGGGCTGCTAGTCACCAAGCCCTAGCGAAGGAATGCTAGGCACCGGGCGAAGGACAGCTCGACATCCAAGCCCTGACAAAGGACCGTCAGGCAAAAGTCCAACCAAAGGAACGGTTGGCATCAGGTAAATTCTTCCGAGAGGAGTAGGTGAGGACGCGTTCCCCGTCGAGGGAACAGTAGGCGTCGGTTCGACCTAGGGCTCCATTTTGGAGACCAAAGTCAGAACCAAGACAGCTAAGGTTGTATAACCTAATAAATTATTGTATTATTGTGTTTTGGACTAATCCTGGATGCAGGACCGAAGGAACGTGTGTCTGCAGCTCAGAAAGCCTCAAAGGAATGAGGCTACAGCTAACCAGGGCGCCCGGAGTGTCCCGGGTGCCCCCAAGGTGAACACAAAACACCCAAGTAAAAAGTATGTTTCGACAGTACATCCTGCGGGCGCCCCCGTGCTCCCGGGCGCCCCCTGCGCTCCCGGGCGCCCCCAGCGTCCCGGGCGCCCCGATGCGCAAGCCTCGATCCAGAAGCCAGCGAAGCCAAGAAGGTAGAAATTTAACCCGGTCAATCCGGGCGCCCCGAGCGCTCCGGGCGCCCCGTTCAAAGCGGATCCCGAAGATAAAGGGATCAGACGCTGACCGAGACTTTGGCGGATCAAAGGACACGTGGGGGGGCGCCCCCGACATCCCGGGCGCCCCCAGGTCCTATATAAAGGGCCCTCGACCAAGGCTTCAAGAACATCAACTCTCTCTACGTCTCAAAGCTCTTCTGCTCTCGCGCCTCGCCTTGGAATCCTTCCAACTCGAGCCGACGACGTCCTGCTGCTCCGAAAAAGTCGATCTACCCCGGACGTCGGTAAAAGAGCTATTTAAAAGTTTACTGTACTTAATTCTGTAATCCTTTGTAAACTGTTTTGCGCCTAATATAGAATTGCCCAAAGTAAACGGTCAACGACCGTGGGACTTGGAGTAGGAGTCGACATAGGCTCCGAACCAAGTAAAATCGACTGTGTCTCTGTGCTGTGATATTTTTTATTTCCGCTGTGCACTTGCTCTTAATTTTCCGAAAAACGAATACCGATATTCACCCCCCCCCTCTATCGGTTCTATCGATCCAACAAGAGGGGGGGTGAATATCTGAAATCGTTTTTCGGAATTGAAAAGAGAATGCGTAGCGGAATTTAAAAAACAGAATACAGAGACACAGTCGATTTTACTTGGTTCGGAGCCTGGGTCGACTCCTACTCCAAGGCCCACTGTCGTTGACCGTTTACTTTGGGCAATTCTATATTCGGCGCAAAGTGTTTACAAAATTTGGTTACAAAAATAAGTGCAGTAAACTTTAACAATAATAAAAGGCTCTTCTTTTACCGACGTCCGGGGTAGATCGACTTGTTCGGAGCAGCGGGACATCGTCGGCTCGAGTTGGAAGGTTTCCGGAGCAAGGCGCGAGAGCAGAAGAGCGTAGAAGCGTTGTGTTCGAGATGTTCTTGGAAGCCTGGGCGTTGGGTGCTATTTATAGCACCTCGGGGCGCCCTGGACGTCGGGGGCGCCCCCCCCACGTGTCAAGCGATCCGTGATTCTCTCGGTCAAGCTTTATCCCACCCGAATAGGGATGAGGTTTGACCCTGAGGGCGCCCTGGACGCTGAGGGCGCCTTGCTTGACTCCTTCCACGAGGGCATCTCGGCTGGATAAGGGTCTTTGGCTTCGCTGGCTTAGGCGCGGGGCGCCTTGGCTGCTGAGGGCGCCCTGGGCGCTGAGGGCGCCCTGGCTGCTGAGGGCGCCCTGGCTGCTGAGGGCGCCCCGGCCAGTATACAGCCGAGGCTCCTTTTTGCTTCGTTTGTTTCATCTTCACCTTGGGGGCACCCTGGACACTCAGGGCGCCCTACTCAGCTGCTGCCTCACTCCATTGAGGCTCTCTGAGCTGCAGACACTCGTTCCTTTGGTCCTGCATCCAGGGTTAGTCCGAAAACAACATAAAGCAGTAAAACATAAGACTATACAGCCTTAGCTGTCTTGGTTCTGACTTTGGGTTTCCAAAATGGAACCCTAGGTCGAACCGACACCTACTGTTCCCTCGACGGGGAACGCGTCCTCACCTACTCCTCTCGGGAGAGTTTACCTGATGCCAACCGCTCCTTTGGTTGGACTTTTACCTGGTGGTCCTTTGCCAGGGCTTGGATGCCGAGCTGTCCATCGCCCGGTGCCTAGCATTCCTTCGCTAGGGCTTGGTGACTAGCAGCCCTTTGCTAGTTGCCTAGCAGCCCTTCGCTAGGACTTGGTGACTAGCAGCCCTTCGCTAGGACTTGGTGACTAGCAGCCCTTCACTAGTTGCCTAGCAGTCCTAGCGCCCTTCGCTAGGACTTGGTGACTAGCAGCCCTTCGCTAGTTGCCTAGCAGCCCTTCGCTAGGACTTGGTGACTAGCAGCCCTTCGCTAGTTGCCTAGCAGCCCTTCGCTAGGACTTTCCCTGCACACTCGAGTAACAATGTTAGATCACCAATAAACTTAACTTTGAATCCTTTGGCAATATCAAAACAAGGTTCGATATGGTGCTTTCTGCACCAACATTAGGTGCCCAGCCCGCGGCCAGGACTTAGTGCCCAACCCATGATCAGGACTTAGTACCCAATTCTTTGAACCAGGACTTATTGCCTAGGTTAACTAGGACTTTCCTTCACTTTGATACTATAATTTTTAACTACCTTTCTCTTGTTTAATGTGTCACTAACTTAAGCATATTGTTAAACATTGAAACATTTAGAGGAGGACATCACTGATGTATTTTGCACCAACAATCTTCTCCTTTTTGATGTTTGACAATATCTTAAGTTAGATTGGATTAAGGAGCTAAGTTATAATCCTTGGGATAAAATGGAAAATTTGATCTAAGTTTTGAAAACACATTTTGAACTTTGGGAAAAAATTTCTAACTTAGCTCTCTATCCTTTGGGAGTTAGAAAAATTTCTAACATAAGCTCACTCTCCCCCCGTTTGAAAAAACATTTTGATTGTCATTTTGATCCTTTGGGAAGAAAAAAAATTCTAACTTAAGCTCACTCTCCCCCTTTGTCATACATCAAAAAAGGACAAAACGTGTTGGTGCAGGTAGCACCTAAGTCGAACCTGGATTTTGATAATGACAAAGGGTTCAAAAGTTAAGATATTATGTTGATTTAACATGTTCACTAAGTATACAGGAAAAGAAGTCCTAGGTACACTGGGCACGAAGTCCTGCAAGGAGCTGGGCACCAAAGACCTGCTCGGAAGGTGGGCACGAAGTCCTGGTCGAGGACTGGGCACGAAGCCCTGGCAAGGAGCTGGGCACCGAAGACCTGCTCGGAAGGTAGGCACGAAGATCTGCTCGGAAGGTGGGCATGAAGACCTGGTCCGGTGCATCGGGCAAAAGTCCAACCAGAGGAGCCGGTTGGCAAAAGGTAAACTCTCCTGAGAGGAGTAGATGAGGACGCGTTCCCCGTGGAGGGAATAGTAGGCGTCGGCTCGACCTAGGGCTCCATTTTGGAGACCCAAAGTCAGAACCAAGACAGTTAAGGTTGTATAAACCTAATACTTGATTGCTTTGTATTGTTTTGGACTAACCCTGGATGCAGGACTGAAGGAATGAGTTTCTGCAGCTCAAAACGCCTCAAAGGAGAGAGGCAACAGTTGAGTAGGGCGCCCCCAGTGTCCCGGGCGCCCCCAAGGTCAAGGCAAAACAAGTTAAGCAAACATGTGCTTCGGCAATTCACTGGGCGGGGCGCCCCCATGCTCCCGGGCGCCCCGGATGCTCCGAGCGCCCTAGGTCCAAGCCAACAAGGCAGATAAGGTTTAAGCCAGCGAGAAGCCAGCAGACTGAGTCAACCAGGGCGCCCCCTGCTTCCCGAGCGCCCCCGTCAAAGCTCGATCCCGATTTTGGAGGGATTAGAGCTGACCGAGAGAGTTACGGATTAGAGGACACGTGGAGGGCGCCCCTAACATCCCGGGCGCACCCAGACCTGCTATAAAAGGGGCTCGACCCCTGAGGCTTCAGTATCACTTCTTCAAACACCAATACGCTCTTCTACTCAAGCGCTCTGCCCCGGAAACCTCCCAATTCGAGATACAAGCGCCGTCGACGTCCCTCTGCTCAAAAATACAATCCACACCGGGCATCGGTAACAAAGAGCTGACTTTTTAAGTTTACTATACTTCAATTGTAATATCTGTCTATAAACCTTTTTGCGCACATATAGAATTGCCCACAGTAAACGGTCAACGACTGTGGGCCTTGGAGTAGGAGCCGACCACGACCCCGAACCAAGTAAATCGCTTGAGTTCTTTGCGTTGTGCTTTAAATTTCCGCTGCTAATTCTCTTTATCTTGAATCCGAAACGTTTTATAATATTCACCTCCCCCCCCTCTATCGTATTCTCTCGATCCAACAAGTGGTATTAAAGCGGGGAAGCTCAAAATTGGTGCAACCACCAGTATGAGAATTTTTCGAATTTTTACGAAATATTTTTAAATTTTTTTTGTTCGAAATTTTTTGTTAATCAAGGTTGGTGCAACACCCCTCGATAAATATTTTTTTTTCTTCCCGCACTACTAATCCAAGACCAAGTCTTGGGATATTTTTTCTTTTACTCTTCTTTTTCAGATAAAATGGCCATGTAAGAAGGATTCAGCACAGCCAGGCCACCACTTTTCAGTGGGGAGGACTTCTCCTACTGGAAAAGTCGGATGGAGGTCCACCTGAAAACTCAGGTGGACATGTGGATAATCATCCAGTCGGGACTAGAGATTCCAAAGAATGTTGAAGGAGTGCCACAGTCGTACACTGAATGGGATACCGCTCTAAAAAGAAAAATTGAAGCTGATGCTAAAGCGACCCAGACTCTTCAATGCGGCCTGACCAAGGAGGAGTTGAATCGGGTAGGACCGTTCAACAGTGCAAAGGAGCTGTGGGGTAAGCTGATCGAGCTGCACGAAGGAACTTCAGATACTCGAATCAGCAAGAGAGATCTCCTCCTGAACAAGCTGTACACGATCAAGATGAACGACAACGAAACAGCAGCTCAACTCCACGCCAGAATTTAGGAGTTAATGAACGGACTACACACCATTGGTCACAAGGTAGAAAACCATGACCTGATAAGGTACGCTCTTAATGCTTTCCCGAGAAACACCTTGTGGGTATCTATGGTAGATGCATACAAGGTTTCAAGGGACCTTTCAAAAATTAAATTAGATGAACTGTTTTCAGAACTTGAGTTACATGAGCAGACTAACTGCACCCTGGCCGAGAAAGGCATTGCCTTTATTGCAGGTAAAGCTGGAAAGATATCCAAGAAGAAAACTCAACCTGCACCCGAGTCTGATTCAGACTCAGACTCAGAAGACGACGAAGGAGATCGACCTAAGCTGGTCCGACTGGCCTGAAACTACTACAAGGAATTGAAGAATCAATCCAACAGAAGAAAAGCCAGCCGGAAGAAGGACGATCCAACTGAACCAATGAAGAACAAATCAAGTGTGACTTATTTCGAATGCAACAAAAAGGGTCATTTCAAATCAGAATGCCCTAACCTAAAGGAAGCCAAGAAAGCAAGAAGAAAGAAGGCTCTCCAAGCAACGTGGGACGAGTCTTCCTCCGAAGAAGAAGAAGAGACCCCACAGTCGAACCTGCTTGCACTAACCGCCTCAGAAGAAATTGAGACCGAGTCAGAATCGGAGCTGGACGACGGCAAACTCACTTTTTCAGAAAATGGCGAAATAACTGTAAGCGGTTTTTCTAGAATTCAATTATGCGAATTAATTTCTTATCTTTCTCGAGATTTGGCAAAAGCCAAAATCCGAGTCGAGTCTCTCAGACAGGAAGTAAAACTCCTGAAAGAGAGAGCAGACTCTGAACCCTTAACTGAGAAGGTTCAAGAAGGAACCTCTGCTCAAGTTGAAAAACATGAATCAGAGAACTCTTTCTTGAAAACTCAAGTTAAGGATCTTAGAGCTGCCTTAGAATGATTCACTTCTGGTTCCAAGGGTCTTGACATGATTCTTGGAAAACAGAAGTCGGTTCTAAATCGATCCAGGTTGGGCTATAGAACCAAATCTAGACAAAGATCCTACTATGTTGTACTAAACCAGTCCAGACCTAATGTTCAGGCATGGGTACCCAAACTGTGCCTGAACAAACAAACTGGATCAAATTAGTATTGGATTCCCAAGGACAAGATTCACATCTTGCCTAACCATTATCGTGGCTTTAGTCTAGGGGGAGCCAAATTAAAAATAATATTTATAGTTAGATAAATTTCTATTCTTGTTTTTAAAATTGCTTGATTGCTTGTTTACTTAATTTCTGCAATTTACCATGCTTAGACCTAGGAATGGTTAGTTTAAGGACTGAACCAACTTAACCGAAATGTGAACAACATAGTATTGGGTGGCAGTGAGATGATAGTACGTTAGGGAAGCCAATTCTAATAAGATCAAGTATACTTGGTCTCTTTAGACTGGTGAAACTAGCCGAAGCTACCGATCCAAGACCCAAACTAGTTAGACCAGAATTTTTCAAGAAATAGTTTTGAAAATGAAATTTCATTAAAAGACTTTGTCAAGGAAAGGGTTGATGATCCAATAAGGCTACGGCCAAAGAAGGCCTAGTGCCTCACCAAGACCTGGAAGCCGATTTCTAAAATTCAAATTCAAATCTAACATAAATTTTCAGTTAATTATAGATTCAAACATTACTTTTAAAATAAACTCAAAATCAATTGCTTTCAAAATTAATTAGATTTTTTTCTTTTCAAAATAAATCATGATTTTTCAAAAATAATACTATCAAAACCTATCTCACAAAAACCATAAGGCAAACATGATTGATAACTCTAGATGGGTGAGACAGACTAGGTTGTGATATCAATTTAGGCTATTCCTAATTCTAATTGGATCCAAATCAACAAATCTCTTTATGTGTAGGAACATAAAGATTTGGACCAATGGATGTTGGATAGCGGATGCTCCAGACACATGACTAGGGATAAATTGAAATTCACCAAATTCAAGTTCAAAAACCTAGGCTCAGTAGCATTTGGCAACAATGCTACACTCAAGGTGATTGGGTCAGGTAATATTGAACTTAAATCTGACTTTGTTATTAAGAAAGTGCTTGTGGTTGAAAATTTTAAATTTAACTTGCTTAGCATAAGTCAATTGTGTGATACTGGTTATGTAGTTACCTTTACCAATTCTAACTGCCTAATTAGAAACCTGCAAGACTCAGAAATCATGCTTAAGGGCACTAGGAAAAATAATGTTTACACTATAAACCTACCTCTAGTACCCAAATGCATGTTAACTCAGTTAGAACAATCAAATCTCTGGCATACGAGATTAGGTCACACAAATTTGAGAATAATTTCAAAAATCACCCAACTTGGCCTAATTAAAGGTATCCCTAAAATTAAAAATCATGAAATCTTAATATGTGAATCATGTAATCAAGGCAAACAAACCAGGTCTAATCACAAACTAATTCAATCTGATCTAACTCAAACCATACTTGAGCTTTTGCACCTTGACCTATTTGATTCACATGGAGCCAAGTCACTAAGCGAAAACTGGTACTGCTTAGTAATAGTTGATGATTACTCTAGGATTACCTGGGTTAGGTTTCTAAAGACCAAAGATGAAACCCTAAACCGATTCAATGACTTTTGTAAGTTAATTGAAAATCAAAATGATACTAAAATCAAAAGACTTAGGAGTGACTACGGGGGAGAGTTTGAAAATCAACGATTCGAGGAATTTTGTAAAGTAAATGGGTACATACACGAATTTTCGTGTCCTAGAACCCCCCAGCAAAATGGGATAGTCGAAAGGAAAAATAGAACCCTACAGGAAGCCGCTAGGGCTATGCTCAATGAATTTAACCTAGCTAACCAATATTGGGCAGAAGCAATTAGTACGACTTACTACATCCAAAATAGGGTACTAATTAACAAACGACACAATAAAACACCCTATGAATTATACTACCATAGACTTCTAAACCTGCACTACCTAAGGGTCTTTGGGTGCAAAGTCCATATCCTAAACACCAAGGACTATCTAGGTAAATTCCAGTCTAAGTCAACCCCAGGCATCTTCCTACGATATTCAACCACAAGTAGAGCCTATAGGGTCTACAACAAACAAACTAAGAAAATTAAAGAAACAACAAATTTAATATTTGATGAAGAAATCAACTCAAAATCTGATAATCCAGATCTAACTTCATCAAATACTGATCAAGAAGATAATGAACAAATAGTTGAACCTTTAATTGAACTAACTATTGAACCAACTTCTGAGTCAATTGAACCAAATCGACCAGCCGGACCTGAGGCTGAACCAAGTTCTAGAAAAACCAAGAAACCCAGACTTAGTCACCCTACTGATCAAAATGTGGGGGATCCAACTTTAGAAGTCAGAACCAGGTCCTCCTATAGAAACCTTAGTCAGATTGCAATGATTTCAAAATTTAAACCTAAGACTATAGAGGAAGCCCTACCTGATCCTGATTGGATCATAGCTATGCAAGAAGAGTTAGCCCAATTTGAAAAGAACCAAGTCTTGGAACTAGTACCTAAACCTGAGGGCAATTCCGTCATTGACACTAAGTGGATTTTTAGGAATAAGTTAAATGATCAAGGAGAGATAGTCAGAAATAAAGCCCGCTTAGTAGCTAAAGGGTTCAGTCAAGTAGAAGGGTTAGATTATGACGAAACCTATGCCCCAGTAGCTAGACTCGAGTCCATTAGGATGTTGTTAGCCTTTGCATCCCATAAAGGATTTAAACTCTATCAAATGGATGTAAAGTCAGCTTTTCTAAATGGATTTATTAAGGAAGAAGTTTATGTAGGACAACCCCCTGGTTTTGAGGACTTAGAAAGACCTGACCACGTTTACAGACTTACCAAAGCACATTATGGACAAAAATAAGCACCTAGGGCCTGGTATGAACACTTATCAACCTACCTAATTTCTAAAGAATTCAAACAAGGACAAATTGACTCAACCCTATTTATTAAAACCTTAGGAAAAGAAATCTTTATTGCCCAAATCTACGTCGATGACATAATTTTTGGGTCCACCAACTCAAACTTCCTAAAAGAATTCGTTAAAATAATGGAAAATGAATTTGAAATGAGCTTAGTTGGTGAGCTCAACTTCTTTCTAGGGTTACAAATTAAACAAACTAGGGATGGAAACTATGTCCATCAATCTAAATATGCTAAGGAATTAATAAAGAAATTCAAAATGGACACTCTAAAAGCATAAGTACCCCAATGGCCACAAATGTAAAAATAGATAGTGACCCTGATGGTAAACCAGTAGACCTTAACCTTTATAGGAGTATGATTAGAAGTCTACTGTACCTTACAGCCAGCAGACCTGATATCCTTTTTGCTGTAGGAATGTGTGCTAGATACCAAACCTGTGCTAAGAAAACGCACTTAGCAGCCCTAAAAAGAATACTAAGATATGTTAAGGGCACCCTAAATGTAGGGATTTGGTATCCTAGAACCTCAACCTTTGACTTGTCAGGATACTATGATTCTGACTTCACAGGTTGTAAATTAGATAGAAAGAGCACAAGTGGAAGCTGCCAACTGTAAGGAAATAGTCTAGTAAGTTGGTGCAGCAGAAAACAACACTGTGTAGCTCTATCCACAACTGAAGCTGAGTATGTTGCCTTAGGAGAGTGTGTAGCACAACTTTTATGGATGATGCACACTCTTAAGGACTTCCAGCTTAACTACACCCAAACTCTATTGGATCGAGAGAAATGATAGAGGGGGGTGAATATCGTAAAACGTTCGGATTAACAGTTAGAGAAATTTCGCAGCGGAAATCTAAATCAAACACACGCAAACACCAAGTTTTTTACTTGGTTCGGAGTCGCGGTCGGCTCCTACTCCAAGGCCCACGGTCGTTGACCATTTACTGTGGGCAATTCTATATGTGTACAAAATTCGTTTACAAAAAGTATTACAAAAATTATTGCAGTAAACTAAAATTAGCTCTTCGTTACCGACGTCTAGTGTAGATTATATTTTTGAAGCAGAAGGACGTCGTCGGCACTTGTATCTCGAGTCGGGAGGTTTCCGGAGTAGAGCGCGGGAGCATAAGAGCGTGAATGCGTTGGGAGAATTTATTCTTCGAAGCCTTGGGTCGAGGGCCTTTTTATAGCCCCTGGGGGCGCCCGGGACGTCGGGGGCGCCCCCCCCCCACGTGTCAGCTGATCCGAGTTCCTCTCGGTCAGCTATGATCCCTTCAAACTCGGGATCAGGCTTTGACGGGGCGCCCGGGACGCTGGGGGCGCCCGGGACGCTAGGGGCGCCCTGTTGACCGGGTCAACTCTTATCAGTTGGCTTCGCTGGCTTCCGCTTCGTTACCTTTAACTGGGGGCGCCCGGACCATCCGGGGCGCCCAGGAGCATGGGGGCGCCCGGGAGCACAGGGTCGCCCCGCCCATGAGTTGTCGAAGCATACACTTGCTCTCCTTCTTTTGTATTAATCTTGGGGGCGCCCGGGAGAACGGGGGCGCCCTGCTTTTGAGCTGTCGAAGCTTGTCTTTGCTCAACTTCTTTTGAATTCACCTTGGGGGCGCCCAGGACACTCCGGGCGCCCTACTCAGCTTCTTCCTCACTCCTCTGAGGCTTTCTGAGCTGCAGAAACTCGTTCCTTCGGTCCTGCATCCAGGGTTAGTCCAAAATACCATAGAGCAATAATATGTTAGTTTTATACAGCCTTAGCTGTCTTGGTTCTGACTTTGGGTCTCCCAAATGGAGCCCTAGGTCGAACCGATGCCTACTGTTCCCTCGACGGGGAACGCGTCCTCACCTACTCCTCTTGGGAGAATTTACCTGCCAACCGGCTCCTCCGGTTGGACTTTTGCCCAACAGTCCTTCGCTAGGTCTTTAGTACCAAGCTGTCCTTCGCCTGGTGCCTAGCAGTCCTTCGCCAGGTCTTCAGTACCAAGCCGTCCTTCATCAGGTGCCTAGCAGTCCTTCGCTAGGACTTTTCCTGCACACTTGAGTAACATATTAGATAAACATTATACCTTAACTTTTGAACCCTTTTACCATTATCAAAACACAGGTTCGACTTGGGTGCTTTCTGCACCAACAATCTCCCCCTTTTTGATTTATGGCAACCCTGGTTCAAAAAGTTAAGTAAAAGAAAGAAATTTTGTTTCCTCCCCTGGAAAGAATCTCCCCCTAGATTTTTCAAAAATTCGTGGGGTTTTGAAAATATATTCTAAGTCTAAAGTTGGATTTTATTTTACTTAGAATAATTTTCAACAGAACTTTAAAGATACATATTTTCCAAAATAATTTTGGTTTTGGAAAATTTATACTTGTATAAAATTTAAGTTTAAATACTTAGATAAATTTGAAAACTTAAGTTTAAGTATTACGAAGGATTTTGAAAACTTAAGTTTGAGTACTAAAGAAAATTTCAAAAATTTAAGTTTAAGTACTCAGAATGTTTTTTGAAAACTTAAGTTTAAGATACTTAGAGGGTTTTTGAAAACTTAAGTTTAAAATACTTAGAAAAAATTAGAAAGATTTAAGTTTTAAGTACTTAGGAAAATCTGAAAAAGGTTTAAGTTTAAGTACTTAGGAAAATCTGAAAAAAAATTAGTTTTAAGTACTTAGGAAAATTTGAAACCTTTAAGTTTTAAAGTACTAAGTGAAATTTTGAAAGTTTCAGTTTTAAGTACTTAGTAAACTTTGAAAATTTAGGTTCAAAGCACTTAGAAAAATTTGAAAACATAAGTTTAGGTGCTTAGAAAGTTTTAAAAACTTAAGTTTAAATACTTAGAAAAAAAATTTGATTTGAAAACTTAAGTTTAAATACTTTTTGAATAAAGGATAGAGTTTGGAATTTTGGATTTAGAAAAAAATTTAAACTCTCTCCTTTCCTATCTCTCCCCCTTTGCCATATATCAAAAACAAGGCAATATAGTAAAAAAAGGGTAATTAAGTTGCATAAAGGCAAATAATAAATTGCATAATTTGCTGTACTGAATCAATTCAGGATATTAACTAAACCAAATCAGTTTTAATTATCTCTTTTAGGGTCCTGTCTAACCCAATTAGCTACTTACTAACTGTTATAAGCAGTAATTTTCGCTAGGGTTAGTCAAGTTAAGTGTTCTGTTCAAGTAGATTTTCTAAACTTGACACTTAACTTGATTACTGTGTAAGTTGTATTTAGTGCCCCAATTACTGCAGATGCACTGACTTAAAGTATCTTGAATTAAGGCAAAGACCTAAGCATCTCAACCCATTCTAGGTTATCAATCAAAAGTATCCTAAGGTGCTTGTGAGATGCTGGCTTCTAAATCTATAGGTGCATGCAGTTCTAAGGTTAGGGCCTAGGCTAAGTCCATTTGCGAAAAAAACCCTAGTTTTGAAGGGGGTAGTTTTTTTTGTTAAAATAAAACCAAGTAAAAAAAATTATTTTTAAAACTAAGTGAAAGCTGATTTTGAAAGTATTTAAAAAAATGACTTTAAAAACTGATTTTGAAATGAGTAAAGAAAACCAAGAGTAGACTTAACTTATTCTACCAAGCATAATCTGTTAGTGATTTGAGAGAAGTGTCCTAAGGCAATCGCCTTATGATGTAAACATTTATATTAATAAATGATAATTCACTATTTGAGTATACATGTTTTGTGTATTTGATTGGGATCTTAAAACTCATCTACTGAATATCCGCAATACAACTCACAGCATAAGAGAATTTGTGATGGGATCACAACTAGTGATTATCTCTAATGTGCAATTGTGAAGTATTGAAATTATCCCTAGTCGATGAATTGATAAAAACGGACACTATCAATTCTGTTGAGACTAGCATGGGTTATTCTCTAATCAGCTGATTCTCACTGGCTGGTGACATTGGGATGTCCGGAGATAAACATGGATGCTAGTTAAGGGAACTAGTTCATTGGAGTGACTAGCTGTAAAACTTCATATGGTTATCTATATAGATATGTCAATGAAGTTCTTACTGCAGCTTAAGTGCGATGTTCCTTTGACTTGCGGTGTTCAAGTCATCTTGGTCATAGAGACTTATACTTTAACATCTTAAGCAAGCATCTCCAAGGAGGTGTGGACCCAGGATGATTGGGTATAAGCCGAAGTGTCCGAAGATGTTTGAACAGCCTACAAAGGATTCACCACTCCTTGCGAGGAGATGTATACTCAGGCCTATCGTCGGATTGTTACTCAAAAACCTTTGGCCAGAGTATATCATGTTTAGAGTGCGAGTCTCTTAAATACATGAGAGTAATTAGAAATCCAAAGGACGAGAAAGACACTACTTGGGCTAGGTGTGACGTAGTCAGCCTAGTGGGGACTGACACACATAGACCATGTCCTGAACCAAGTGGGTATAATGTGGTGAAGGGAATGGGGCATGACTCATTAGAGTTGCTGAAGGGTTTCAGAATAATTTCTTCTGAGGTCAAACCATTGATCTTTCGATTAATTGGGCATCATGATGTACTACTAGGTGCCACTCATGATCGTTCTATAACTGGTTGATTATAGACGGCCAACATAAATCGAAAGCCTATTTAGTCACACGCAATACGAGTAATCCGAGGGATTTAAAACGAGTTGAAAATTAGATTTTCCGATCAAGAGAAATAAGTCGAATCTGAGTTAGTCAGAGACGCAATGGAAGCTAAAAATGGCGAAGTCTTTTGAAGGCTTTTTGGGCGAATTAAATGAGTTTAATTCGCGGCGGTTCGGGTTGGTTTGGCCGGCCAAAGAGGGTGTCAAAACCCCCTTTGGTGGCCGGCCACAATAAGAGGAGAAAACCAATTAATTTTGGTTTAATTAATAAAATAAATCTAGTGCGATTTATTTTATAAATTATGGATAAACAAATTTGTATAGAGAAATTTATATAAATAAAATTTATAGAAATTTATTCTTTTATGGAAGATTAAAATAATCCATGAATTGGTTTATTTTAATTTTATAAAATCAATTATGAATTGATTTTTCCATAATAAGAAAGTTTATAAATTTCTTATAAAAATTTATTCCATAATTTAAAGAGAAGAAGAATTAGTTTTATTATAAATTGGTTTATAATAAAGACTCGGTTTAAACGGAATAATTAATAAGAAAATTTATAAGATAAATTTCTTATAACTAATTTCGTTAAATCTGTTAATTCGGTTTAGAGGGAGACTTAGCAAAGGAGTTGCTACTATATAAAGGAACCAAAGGCTAGCCCTTATTCCTAATTGAGTAATTGTAATTATTCTCTCCCTCTCTCTCTTAATCTCTCCTCTCCTCCTTCTCCCTCTCTTCCCCTAGGGCCGGCGCCCACCCATTCTTGGAGTCCTAGGGCCGGCGCCCACTTGGTGGCTTAGGGCCGGCGCAAACTCTATCCAAGGTAGTGGTTGCTTGCCGTGAGCATTGAAGAAGAAGGAGAACCCGAACACGAAGAAGAAGAAGCGGATAGCGACTCCTCTCTTCCCGGAATTCGATTCCGTTACTTCGTTGGTTAGTTTTCCTAATTCCTCTCTTGATCTTCTAAGTTGTGCCTTCCGAGAATCTAGTAGTTCTTGTCGGCACAAAACTCGTGACTTTGCGAAGTCATCCCGAAGAGAACTCGGCGTGGACGCGAATAGAGGCGGAGCTTCCAAGGGACGCTACGGTTGGATCTCGTCCCTTTTCTTCGAGTTACGCAAGGTATAAAAGTAAATTAGTTTACTTTTCACAAAATTTTATTGTATGATTATGTCAACACACCATAGGGTTGCATGCTAGATACAAAGTTAAAATAATCTAGGAAATTATTTTATGCAAACTCTTCCGCTGCACGTAAAAATTTTAAATTTTACGAACTCGTATCCTTGTCAACATGCACCCGGTCCTAACATAATCCTAACTGCTGATCAAATAGTAGAGAAAAACAAGTACTCATCTCCATAAGTTAGCTAGTCAACAGAGAGAATCGGCACAGTCATACAAGTCAAACATGAATCAACCCTACTGAGTAGGGGCAGTCAGATAGTCACTAGTACAATGCTAATCAACTCTAGGAGGAGGGACCAGGATGATCAGAGGAGCCTGGCTACCAGGATCGAAACATCTCAATCATCTCGTGATACTGTGCGTCTCTGGTCTCCCTCTCAGCTCTAAGGGCACTCATATAGTCAGTGTAATAGCCTAGATTTGTCTCCATATCTTCAGCATGATTTGCCTCCACTTCCTCTCGAAGGCTCTGGACCTGTGTCTCCAGCCGCGTCACTCTCTCGTACAGTGTCGGTGGAGGGGGCTCGTCTATGTGTGCTCGAGCCGCTGCTGCCAAATCGGCGACATCAACTTCAACCTCCTCGTCTGAGTCGATCTGAGCTCCGGCTCGCTGTCGTCTCCAAGTCAAAACCCCGGTGGCCGATACCTCTATACCAGCTAAAGAGAAGTTCCTAAATCCTATCTCGTCAAAATCGATCATCGCGGTTATTTCACCTACGGTAATGTCACGACCGTGGTGATGAAGGATGGAGGTGATGATGTGGCAGAAGGGGGTGCGTACCCGACCCTGAGTCGTGACACTGGAGGCATATAAGATAGCGTGGAATATGTGAAGGCCAATGTCAATCTCTAGATGATGGATCAGGGCATACAGGAGGAAGGCATGAAAAGGTCGCATGGTCACGACATCCCTAGTGGATAGTGGTAAAATACAGCGGACCAGGACTCTATACAGGGCATAGTCCTGGGCCTGAAGGTCAACGGACTGAAATCGTCTAGCTACGGGGAGTCTAGCTTCCCTATAGAAATAGGAGTAGAGAGTGTCTAGAGTGATGTGAGAGTAGGGAGCATCAAAAGGAGGATCCCTAGGTGGATAGCAACAAAAGGTGGACTGGGAGGGTCGTAGTCCAAGAAATCAATTTAGTAAAGCAGGGGTGATCGACAGGGGTATCCCTTGAACAGTAGTGACAAACATGAGATCGTTTTGTCGAACTATGTTATTATAGAATTCTGCACATAAAGATGTGTTAATTGAATGAGTGCAGAATACTAGATTGTCTAGTTGATAAAAGTTTATAACATTCATAGCTAAAAGACAAGATTGGGTGAAGAAGTGTCTATTTAGATAGCTAGTTTTGATAGGCTTATAGGTTGTTCGAGCAAACTTATTACAAAGTTCTAGAGTAGGGAACCTAGGGTCGGGACTCGGTTCGGTACCGGGGTTCGCTTGGTTTGCTCGGCGTTTTCTAAGTTAAGAAACATGCATTTATAAGAAAGGAATTAAGAAAATAATTCTAAATGCATAAAAGAAATCATACCGGGGAGGCATGGTTGAGATTGAGGAAGTACAAGTGTCACTTGATCTCTTTGGAAGGAAGGAAGTGAGGAAGGAGGATGGTTTTTGGTGTGGGAAGAAGAGGGAGTTCGGGTGCCTTTTTATAGGCAGTTTATTGGGGGCGCCCGGGAGCTCCCGGGCGCCCGGGACAGCAGACTACTGCCTTTGGCAGTGACTAGTGCTGGTTGGGGGCACCCTCAATGACCCGGGCGCCCCGATCAGGCTGAAATTTGTAGCTTTGCTGCTTTGACTGGTACGGGGGCGCCCACATGGTTCCGGGCGCCCCGGTCAAGGGGTAAAGGCAGCTTTTTGCCTTGAGAGAAGAGAAAGTCATGGGGGGGCGCCCGAGGAGTCACGGGCGCCCGGATTATCTAGGAAGTACACTTTTGATGTTTTGTGATCATTTGACCATGGTTTAATTGGTTTGACCATGGTTTGAAAGGATTTGACTGCCTTAACTATGGTTTGACTGCTTTGACCATGGTTTGACTATGTTGACCATGGTTTGACTGCTTTGACCATGGTTTGACTACTTTGACCATGGTTTGACTATGTTGACCATGGTTTGACTATGTTCTGAGCTACAGGATTAAACCACAATATTGGTATTAAAGGAATTTCAATTGAGTATAATTTTACTGTCTCACTCAATCTAGGGTTTTCAATCACATTAGCCTTATAGGTTTTGTGAGACAGGTTTTGATAAAAGAATTTTTGAGAAAAACATGATTTATTTTGAAAAACTTAATTAATTTTAAAAACAATTGAATTTATTTTGAAAAGAATGTTTAAATCTACAACTAACTGAAAATTTGTGTTAGATTCGAATTTAACAGAGACTAGTTTGAATTTGAATTTCAAAGATTGGCTTCCAGGTCTTGGCAGGCACTAGGCCTTCTTTGGCCGTAGCCTTATTGGATCATCAACCCTTTCCTTGATAAAGCCCTTCAGTGAAATTTCATTTTCAAAATTAATCTTTGAAAAATTCTGGTCTAACTAGTTTGAGTATTGGATCGGTAGCATCGGCTAGTTTCACCAGTCTAAAGAGACCAAGTAGAGAATACTTGACCTTATTAGAATTGGTTTCCCTAATGTACTATCATCTCACCTCCACCCAATACTATGTTGTCAGATTTCAGTTAAGTTGGTTCAGTCCTTAAACTAACCATTCCTAAATCTAAACATGGTAAATTGCAGAAATTAAGTAAACAATCAATCATGCAAATTGCAAGCAAGAATTGAATTTTATCTAACAATAAATATTGTTTTCAATTTGGCTCCCCCTGGACTAAAGCCATGATAATGGTCTGGCAAGATGTGAATCTTGTCCTTGGGGATCCAGTATTGATTTGATCCAGTTTGATTGTTCAGGCATAGTTTGGGTACCCATGACTGAACTTTATTTTTGGACTGGTTCAGTACAGCAAAGTAGGATCTTTGTCTAGATTTGGTTCTATAACCTAGTCCGGATCAATTTGGAACTGACCTCTGTTTTCCAAGAATCATGTCAAGACCCTTGGAACCAGAAGTGAATCGTTTTAAAGCTGATCTAAGGTCCTTAACCTGAGTTTTCAGGGAGGAGTTCTCTTTCTCAAGTTTTTCAGCTTGAGTAGAGGTTCCTTCTTGTACCTTCTCAGTTAAGGGTCTAGAGTCAGCTCCCTCTTTCAGGAGTTTTACTTCCTGTCGGAGGGATTCGACTCGGAGTTTAGCTTTCGCCAGATCTCGAGAAAGATAAGAAATTAACTCATTTAATTGACTTCTAGTAAAACCACTTACCTAGATTTAGCCGTCCTCTGAAAATGTCAGTCTATCGTCATCCTGTTCTGATTCTGATTCGGTCTCGACCTTTTCTGAGGCGGTTAGTGCGAGTAGGTTCGACTGTGGGACCTCTTCTTTGGAGGAGGAGGAGGACTCGTCCCACGTTGCCTTAAGTGCCTTTTTCCTTCTATTTTTCTTTGTTTCCTTTAGGTTCGGACACTCCGTCTTGTAGTGACCCTTCTTCTTGCACTCGTAGCAGGTCACGTTGGGCTTGTTCTTTTCATTTGCGGGTTCAGCTGGTTCGTCCTTTCTTCTGCTGGCTTTTCGTCTGTTGGTTTGGTTCTTCAATTCCTTGTAATAGTTTTGGGCCAGTCGGACCAGCTTTGGTCGATCTCCTTCTTCGTCTTCTGAGTCTGAGTCTGAGTTAGACTCGGGTTCAGGTTGAGGCTTCTTCTTGGTTGCCCTTCCAGTTTTACCTGCAACAAAGGCAATACCTTTCTCGGCCAGATTGCAATTAGTCTGTTCATGTAATTCTAATTCAGAGAATAATTCATCTAATTTAATTTTTGAAAGATCCCTTGAAACCTTGTATGCATCTACCATAGATGCTCACAAGGTGTTTCTCGGGAAAGCATTTAAAGCATACCTTATTAAGTCACGGTTTTCTACCATGTGACCGATGGTGTGTAGTCCGTTCATTAATTCCTGAATTCGGGCGTGGAGTTGAGCTGCTGTTTCGTTGTCGTTCATCTTGATCGTGTACAGCTTGTTCAGGAGGAGATCTCTCTTGCTGATCCGAGTGTCTGAAGTTCCTTCGTGCAGCTCGATCAGTTTCCCCCACAGCTCCTTGGCACTGTTGAATGGACCCACCCGGTTCAGCTCCTCTTTTGTTAAGCCGCATTGGAGGGTCTGGGTCGCCTTTGCATCAGCTTCAATCTTCCGTTTCAGAGCGGTGTCCCATTCTGTGTAGGTTTGAGGTACTCCTTCAGCATTTTTTGGAATCTCCAGTCCAGACTAGATGATTATCTACATGTCCACCTGAGTTTTTAGGTGGACCTCCATTCTGCTCTTCCAGTAGGAGAAGTCCTCCCCACTGAAGAGAGGTGGTCTTGCAGTGCTGAAGCCTTCTTGCATGGCCATTTTATCTGAAATTTAAACTTAAACAGAAAAAGGAATATCCCAAGACTTGGTCTTGGATTAGTAGTGTGGGATAAAGAGAAAAAAAAATATTTGCCGAGGGGTGTTGCACCAACCTCGATTAACGAAAAGAAATTCGAACGAAAAAAAACAAAATATTAAAAAGAAATTTCGTAAAAATCGAAAAATTCTCAAATTGGTGGTTGCACCAAATTTGAGCTTCCCCGCTCTGATACCACTTGTTGGATCGAGAGAAACGATAGAGGGGGGTGAATATCGTAAAACGTTCGGATTAACAGTTAGAGAAATTTCACAGCGGAAATCTAAATCAAACACACGCAAACACCAAGTTTTATACTTGGTTCGGAGTCGCGGTCGGCTCCTACTCCAAGGCCCACGGTCATTGACCGTTTACTGCGGGCAATTCTATATGTGTGCAAAATCCGATTACAAAAAGTATTACAAAAATTATTGCAGTAAACTAAAATTAGCTCTTCGTTACCAACGTCTAGTGTAGATTATATTTTTGAAGCAGAAGGACGTCGTCGGCGCTTGTATCTCGAGTCGGGAGGTTTCCGGAGTAGAGCGCGGGAGCAGAAGAGCGTGAATGCGTTGGGAGAAGTTATTCTTCGAAGTCTTGGGTCGAGGGCCTTTTTATAGCCCCTGGGGGCACCCGGGACGTTGGGGGCGCCCCCCCCCCCCACGTGTCAGCTGATCCGAGTTCCTCTCGGTCAGCTCTGATCCCTTCAAACTTGGGATCAGGCTTTGACGGGGGCGCCCGGGACGCTGGGGGCGCCAGGGACGCTGGGAGCGCCCGGGACGCTGGGAGCGCCCGTGACGCTGGGGGCGCCCTGGTTGACCGGGTCAACTCTTATCCGTTGGCTTCGCTGGCTTCCGCTTCGTTACCTTTAACAGGGGGCGCCCGGACCATCCGGGGCGCCCAGGAGCATGGGGGCGCCCGGGAGCACGGGGGCGCCCCGCCCATGAGCTGTCGAAGCATACACTTGGTCTCCTTCTTTTGTATTGATCTTGGGGGCGCCCGAGAGCACGGGGGCGCCCTGCTTTTGAGCTGTCGAAGCTTGTCTTTGCTCAACTTCTGTTGAATTCACCTTGGGGGCGCCCGGGACACTCCGGGCGCCCTACTCAGCTTCTACCTCACTCCTTTGAGGCTTTCTGAGCTACAAAAACTCGTTCCTTCGGTCCTGCATCCAGGGTTAGTCCAAAATACATAGAGCAATAATATGTTAGTTTTATACAACCTTAGCTGTCTTGGTTCTGACTTTGGGTCTCCCAAATGGAGCCCTAGGTCGAACCGACGCCTACTGTTCCCTCGACGGGGAACGCGTCCTCACCTACTCCTCTCGGGAGAATTTACCTGATGCCAACCGGCTCCTCCGGTTGGACTTTTGCCCAGCAGTCCTTCGCTAGGTGCCTAGCTCTCCTTCGCCAGGTCTTTAGTACCAAGCTGTCCTTCGCCTGGTGCCTAGCAGTCATTCGCCAGGTCTTCAATACCAAGTCGTCCTTCGCCAGGTGCCTAGCAGTCCTTCGCTAGGACTTTTCCTGCACACTTGAGTAACATATTAGATAAACATTATACATTAACTTTTGAACCCTTTTACCATTATCAAAATACAGGTTCGACTTGGGTGCTTTCTGCACCAACAAACTCAAGTCTTCATTGATAATATAAGCTCAATTAATCTGACTAAGAATCCAATCCAACACTTCAGAACAAAACACATAGAAGTCAAACACCACTTTGTAAGAGATCACGTAGCCAAGGGTGAGATAGTCCTTAAGCACGTAGATTCCAAATCTAACTTAGCTGACATATTCACCAAACCTCTACCTGAGTCTGAGTTCAGCTCACTAAGAAGGCAGTTAGGATTATGCTTAGTAGAATAGGTTTACTCTACTTTTGATTTTCTTACTTCTTTACATGATTTAAAATCAGTTTCTAAAACAATTTTAAAACTGCTTTACTTGATTTCAAAATCAGCTGTTACTTAATTTAAAACTTTTTCGACTTAGTTTTATTTTTAAACTACCCCTTTCAAAACTAGGGGTTTTTTTCGCAAGTGGGCTTAGCCTAGGCCCTAACCCTAGAACTGCATGCACCTATAGATTTAGAAGTCAGCATCTCACAAGCACCTTAGGGTACTTTTGATTGATAATCTAGAATGGGTTGAGATGCTTAGGTCTTTGCCTTAATTCAAGATGCTTTAAGTCAGTGCATCTGCAGTAATTGGGGCACTAAATACAAATTAAACAGTAATCAGGTTAAGTGTCAAGTTTAGAAAATCTGACTTGAACAGAACACTTAACTTGACTAACCCTAGCGAAAAATACTGTTTATAACAGTTAGTAAGTAGCTAATTGGGTTAGACAGGACCCTAAAAAGATAATTGAAATTGGTTTGGTTCAGTCTATCTTGCATTGGTTCAGTACAGCACATTAACTCTTTTTGCAATTTATTTATGCAATCTATCTATTTTTTTGCTATATTGCTCTGTTTTTGATATATGGCAAAGGGGGAGAGATAGGAAAAGGAGAGAAGCTTTAAAACTTTACATGTTTTTTTCATATTCAAAATTTTCAAAACTTAAAACTTTCTTCAAAAAGTACTTAATCTAAGTTCCTGTTTTCAAAAGTTTTTCTAAAGTACTTAAACTTAAGCTATTTTTTAACTTTCTTCAAAAAGTACTTAATCTAAGTTCCTGTTTTCAAAAGTTTTGTAACGTACTTAAAACTTAAGCTGTTTTCAAAAGTTTTTGTAAAGTACTTAAACTTAAGCTGTTTTCAAAAGTTTTTGTAAAGTACTTAAACTTAAGCTATTTTTTAAAAATTTATCTAAGTACTTAAACCAAGCTAGGCTCAAAATTTGTCTGAATACTCAACCCAAGCTAGGTTCAAATTTTTCTAAGTTTCAAAAGAGATTCAAACTTTTATTTAGAAAATTTTCTAAGTTATGGACTTGAAAACGTCTCTAAATATCGTGGAAAATATTTTTCGAAATGTTCTAAGTATTTGAAAAATTAGTTCCATCTTTAAAACTTAGAAATTTTTCAAACCCTACGAACCTTAAGAAAACTTAGGGGGAGATTCCTTCCAGGGGGAGGAAACTAAACTGTTATCTGTTCTTGATGAACTTAACTTTTTGAATCGGGTTACCATAAATCAAAAAGGGGGAGATTGTTGGTGCGGGTAGCACCTAAGTCGAACCTGGATTTTGATAATGACAAAGGGTTCAAAAGTTAAGATATTATGTTGATTTAACATGTTCACTAAGTATACAGGAAAAGAAGTCCTAGGTACACTGGGCACGAAGTCTTGGCAAGGAGCTGGGCACCGAAGACGTGCTCGGAAGGTGGGCACGAAGTCCTGGTCGAGGACTGGGCACGAAGCCCTGGCAAGGAGCTAGGCACTGAAGACCTGCTCGGAAGGTAGGCACGAAGACCTGCTCGGAAGGTGGGCATGAAGACCTGGTCAGGTACATCGGGCAAAAGTCCAACCGGAGGAGCCGGTTGGCAAAAGGTAAACTCTCCTGAGAGGAGTAGGTGAGGACGCGTTCCCCATGGAGGGAACAGTAGGCGTCGGCTCAGCCTAGGGCTCCATTTTGGAGACCCAAAGTCAAAACCAAGACAGCTAAGGCTGTATAAACCTAATACTTGATTGCTTTGTATTGTTTTGGACTAACCCTGGATGCAGGACCGAAGGAATGAATTTCTGCAGCTCAGAACGCCTCAAAGGAGAGAGGCAACAGCTGAGTAGGGCGCCCCCAGTGTCCCGGGCGCCCCCAAGGTCAAGGCAAAACAAGTTAAGCAAACATGTGCTTCGGCAGTTCACTGGGCGGGGCACCCCCATGCTCCCGGGCGCCCCGGATGCTCCGGGCGCCCTAGGTCCAAGCCAACGAGGCAGATAAGGTTCAAGCCAGCGAGAAGCCAGCAGACTGAGTCAACCAGGGCGCCCCCTGCTTCCCGGGCGCCCCCGTCAAAGCTCGATCCCGATTTTGGAGGGATTAGAGCTGACCGAGAGAGTTACGGATCAGAGGGCATGTGGAGGGCGCCCCCAACGTCCCGGGCACCCCCAGACTTGCTATAAAAGGAGCTCGACCCCTGAGGCTTCAGTATCACTTCTTCAAACGCCAATACACTCTTCTACTCAAGCGCTCTGCCACGGAAACCTCCTAATTCGAGATACAAGCGCCGACGACGTCCCTTTGCTCCAAAATACAATCCACACCGGGCGTCAGTAACAAAGAGCTGACTTTTTAAGTTTACTGTACTTCAATTGTAATATCTATCTGTAAACCTTTTTACGCACATATAGAATTACCCGCAGTAAATGGTCAACGACCGTGGGCCTTGGAGTAGGAGCCGATCGCGACTCCGAACCAAGTAAATCGCTTAAGTTCTTTGCGTTTTGTTTTAAATTTCCGCTGCTAATTCTCTTTATCTCGAATCCGAAACGTTTTACGATATTCAACCCCCCCCTCTATCGTATTCTCTCGATCCAACAAACGAACTTGCACCAACAATGATAATTAGAAAAAATTTCTTTTTGAAAGTACTTAGTATAAATTTTGAAAGAAACAGTTTTCGAAACTCTTCCCTTTTTATTTTGAAACAGATAAAAAGAACCAAGTACTTAGATTGCACCTAAAATATGCACTTTAGAAACTATGATATACTTTCAAATTTTTACCTAGAATTTTCACTTTAAAAAAATATGCACTTTTAAAAAATCTTCACTTAGACAAATATAGTGCACTTTGAAAAATATTATGCAAAAACTTGTATTTTAAAAGATATTTTACACTTCAAACATCAGTACTTTGAAAAAATATTGGAAACAATTGTTCTTTGAAAAATCATGCACTTAACACATATTTTTTTCAAAAAAATATTGTACTTAGTATTTTGAAAAATATTAAAACATTTGCGGGTGAATAAGAAATTAATTGCTAAAGGGTCTGATACCACTTGTGGGGATCGGTGTCGTCGATAGAGGGGGGTGAATATCGACTCATTAAAACATTTGCGAAAAGCGTGGAAAACTCGTCTTTCGATTGTTCGTTCTAATCAAAGAGTTAGTAGCACAGCGGAAAATAACAAGGAACGAAAAAGCAATCAACAGAGTGTACACGGGATTTTTTACTTGGTTCCCAACCCCCCAGGGTCAATACGTCCAAGGCCTAAGCACGGGAAACGCCCGTCCACTAATGGTCTCCTTTCCCAACTTTCTGGAGGCGGAGAAACCCAACTTACAGTGCAAGATTTACAATCAAAAATATAAAAGAAATTAAGTGCATAAAGTAAATCAAACCAAACAGAGAGTCGAAGACTCGGCCGATCTGGAACTCCAGAGTGCCGCGCACTTCCTCCCGGAGCTTCCTTGGTTGCAGAGCTTCATCGTTAGCATTCTATCATCACTTGGAATGCTCAGAATGATCTTGGAATTCATGTTCTGAGTTGAGGGGTCGAAGCCCCTTTTATAGCTTTGTCTGGGGCGCCTATGATGCTATGGAGTGCCTCATAACCCTAGTCAAACCTCATCCTTCGCGCTGAACTCGCAGCAGTTGATAAGGCCCAGTCCAGGGCACCCTAGACCCTCCAGGGCACCTGAATTACTCAGGCGCCTGGCATCCAAGGCGCCTGGGTGCTCTTGGGCGTCTGTGTTCATTCAAGCGCCCAGAAGCAGCCTCCCAGTTGTTTCCTGTGTGTGTTTGTCTGTTTTGCCTCCAATTCTAGGTACCTGCAAGATACAAAAACACAAGACAAACACATGTATATCCTAAGCCTTAAAGATTTGGTTCTGACTTCGGATTTCCCGTGAAACCCTAGGTCGAACCGACGCCGATGTTCCCATCCTAGGGAACGCGTCTTTCACCTACTCCTCTCAGGAGAAGTTTTGCCACCCGGCCCATCCGGTTGGACTTTTGACCAGCTTTACTCACCAGGACATTTGCCCAATCTTACGACCAGGACTTATTTCCCAACTTCACTTATCAAGACTTTTGCCCAGCTTCACTCACCAGGACTTCATGCCCAGTCCACAACCAGGACTTATTGCCCAACTTCACTCATCAGGACTTCAGTGCCCAGCCCTCGGCCAGGACTTATTGCCCAATTCCATGAACCAGGACTTCGTGCCCAACCCTCGGTCAGGTCTAAGGTGCCCAGCCCGTGGCCAGGACTTAGTGCCCAATCCATGATCAGGAGTTAGTGCCCAATTCTTCAAACCAGGACTTATTACCTAGGTTAACTAGGACTTTCCTTCATTTTGGTACTATATTTTTTAACTACCCTTCTCTTGTTCAATGTGTCACTAACTTAAGTATATTGTTAAACATTGAAACATTTAGAGGAGGACATCACTGATACATTTTGTACCAACATGAAGCTGGGCACGAAGTCTTGGTCCGGGGAACTGAGCACGAAGTCCTGGTCGGGGATCGGGCAACGGAGTCTTAGCCGAGCGAGGACTACGGACAGAAGTAGAAACGTGTCGAGGGCAGACGTCTCAAGATTCGGGAGTTTTGGAGGATGAGCACGGCGTCCTGGTCAAGGATCGAGCAAAAGACGTAGTCGAGCGGAGATCACAGACAAAAGTAGAGACGAGTCAAGGTCGGACATCTTGAGATCCGGGTTCTTGGAGGCTGAGCAAAAGTCCAACCGGAGGTCCCAGTTGGCAAAGGTAACTTCTCCAGGGTGGAGTAGGTGAGGACGTGTTCTCCGGGAAAGGGAACAGTAGGCGTCAATTCGACCTAGAATTTCGGTTGAAATCTAAAGTCAGAACCAATAAACTAAGGCATAAGATTATTTGTAAGTTTGTCTTGTGTTAGTTATCTTGCAGGTACCTAGAGATGGAGGCACGATAGCAGAGCAAATGCAGGAAAAACAAGGCCTGGGAAGAAGCTTCCTGGGCGCCTGAATGAATCAGGGGCATAATTTTTCTTCATCACGATCATGAACTTGTACTGGTACTTGTGCCGATGTATAAGTGTATCCTCGAAATCGTAGAGATATGCTTCCATCGAGTGATGTTCTTGACTGCACTTGAGTTGGAATCAGGGTTGGGCGCCCTGGTTAAGGGCAACGCTTCCCAGACGCCTGGTAAGCCAGGTGCCTGAGGCTTCCCAGGCACCTGGGAGGCTCCCAGGCGCCTAGGATGGGGATTATATCTCTGTGCCGAATTTGCTGGTGTGGATCAGGTTTTGACTGCATTGTTAGGCGCCCCAGAGCTTATCAAGTGCCCAAGAGCTGACTATAAATAGGGGTTCCACCCTCACTTCAAGCAAATAACTTTTCCATCTGCTAATTGATTCTGTCCAAAGCAAAAGCACTACGACAAAGCTCTACGACCGAGGAGGCTCCAAGAAGAAGTGCGCGGCGCTTCGGACTTCCAGAGTTGGCCGAGATTTTCATTTGGTTTGCTTTTTAAGTTGTATTTAAATTATTATTTTTGTGCTTGTAATTTAAACTATAAGACGGGTTTCTCCGCCTCCAGAAAGTCCGGAAAAGAGACCACTAGTGGACTCACGCTGAGTACTTAGGCCTTGGATGTACTGACCCTGGGGGGTTGGGAACCAAGTAAATCCCACGAATTTTTCTTGTTGTGTCTTTCTTTATTTATTATTTCAGTTGCGTACTAACACTTTGATAGAAAGACAATCGAACGACAAAGTTCCAATGAAATTGTTCGAGTCAATATTCACTGTCCCCCCTCTATCGACCAACACCGATCCTACAATAGCAATGGAGATATCTTTCTCTTTTAAGCCCATGATCTTTCCTATATATTTTCAATGTGGGACTATGTTTGCAACCTTGCAATGATAGCAATATGCCCCTTAAAAAAAAACCACAGACCCCCTCAAGTAGAAAGTCTTTCCGTTTGATGTTCGATCCTCTACCCACCAAGACTTTCTACTCCTCGGTCTACCAGACCTACTAGGACTTCTCTACCTGGTGTCTAGTACTCATGATCAAGACACGGGAGATATACTTCTTTTATTCAAGGCTTAACCGACATGGTTCAATTAGACAATAGCTCCTGTGCCCAATCGGTGGTTAAACTTTTTGGTAGTCTGTGCTCTGATACCAATTATTAGGACTAAAATGAATTTAGATATCTCCACAATGGTATGATATTGTCCACTGTATGCCTAAGCTCTCATGGTTTTGTAGGATCGTAGAGTGCAATAGTGGGGGGGGTTGAATATCACGTTCAATATACGTTTCGAATTCATAAAACTACAAACAAATACGCAGTGGAATGTAAAGTAAAAACATTTCTAACACCTTTTGTTTTTACTTGGTTCGAAGTCTGTGAAGGCTCCTACTCTATGGCCTATAGTCCTTGACTGTTTACTTTAGACAATTCTATAATTCGTAAATGTATACAAGATTAAGTACAATGTAAAAGTATTTGTAATAGAAATGTAAACTGATAACCCACATGAAATGAGGTTGATGCACGTCATTGTCGGAGACTCGGAGTAGCATTTTGTCATCTCCAGATTGTTTTGTCGAGCACACGAGAGAACAAGTGATGAGAAAAATAATTTCGAAGCTTCTGGTGGAAGAACCCTTATATAGGGTCACACGGGTGCTATAATTTTGAAACACGAAAATTCTAAAAAAAGAAAAAGCTTCGCAAAACGCTCAATTAAACAATTCATACAATTAAATTAAAAAACTAGTAGTACCCTTCCCTAAAGTCCACTCCTTCCCCATACTACGAGTGAGAGGGAAAATGTAAAGACTACCATTAAAGCAGCCCAAGCGAGACTTACAATATCCCTATGAATTATGTCTCCTATCTCTATGAAGGAATTATTTAATTATTGATCAATAATCATAGTGGAATTAATGGCGCAGAATTATACAATTTATCTCAGAGCAAATGGTCTCGATTAGTATTAGTAGCGAAAAATGGCCAAAAAATCAATCAAAATTGTACAATTCACAATAAAAAATCAATGAAATTTTCTTCATATAAAAAGAAAAAGACCGATCAATTCATTATAAAAAAGAAAATTTCTATACAATGCATTTATGGCTGAATTAAAAAGAAAAATTAAAAAAGCAATATGTATATGATCTTTTATCACATAAAAGAACGTAGGTCTCCAAAACCCAATGTCGTGGGTTCAAATCCTACAGAGCCTAAGTCAGTTTATTTGATGCCGAACACAATAAAATATTTGAACAAAAAAAACAAAAAAGTTTAATTGCAACTTGCATTAGACCTCCTACAAGAAGGAGGTCAATAAAAAAGAAATAAAGAACTTGTTCTTTCCATGACCCCTCTTCGTAGATATTTTCTTATTTGTATTTTTCTATATATTTTTATTCTTTTTATATATTCTGGCTCGGCTATTCCACCTAGCCGAGCCATTCACTTTCCCTTTTATGAAAAAAAAGGTAGGGCCAAATGAATAAAGAACAATTTTTTTTTACTTCACCTTAAGTTTTTTTTCTAAACATGAAAAGTTGACTAAACTGACATTCAATTTTAATTCCACATCTCCCATCTTATATATTTTCTGCTAAGCGGTCAGACATGCACTCAATTTCTATTATCCTTAATCTTATAACTCTCGATAAATTTTCTTGCATATTGGAAAGGTTATTGATGCTAAAAAAAATTTCCTGTACCATAACTGCAGTATATCCTCAGCCTAGCCTTATTCATTACTATGTTAGAATCAAGGAAATCCACTCTTATACCCATTGGATATTTGGATCTTAAAAAGAGCAAATACAGTTTTGTAAATAAAAATCAAGGTATTATCAATCGATAAAAGTCAGAATTTACTTCAAAAATGAAATTTATGTTTCGCATAGATGAATCTAGACTATTAATTTGCTCAAAACCAATTACGGGTGAATAAAAAATTAATTGTTTAAAGATTAGCCTAAAATTTACATAAAAAGAAAAAGATAGGGATTAGTCCCACATCTGAAATTTCTGAAGTTGTTTGCTTCCTTATATGTGTTCCTGTGTTAATGAAGTTAAAAAAGAAAAACACAGGTGGTCTCTTCTCACATGCGAGCAGCTGCTCATGTAACGACCCGGCCCATTTGGCGGCCCATTTGGCGGTCTCGACCGTCGACCGTGCCGTTACCAATACTAGGTCTTCCCACCCCTGGGTGTGGATTTTTACCTTCCCAGGATTCGAACTCTAGACCCAGGCTTAAATCTAGTTCTTTATGAATCCTGAACACCAATTGAGCTAACGGCACGGTCGACGGTCGACGGTCGAGACCGCCAAATGGGCCGCCAAATGGGCCGGGTCATTACAGCTCACACCTACAAGCTCGCTGCCCGCCGCGCGCGCACGTGCGCAATCAGCGCTTTGTTGGCGCACTTTGCACTTTGCACGTATGCATCCAAGTGACGTGTCATGTGACATGGCAGTGCCTACGTGGCACCCAGGTAGGAGGAGAGAGATGACTGGGCTGCTGACCGACCAAATAAATGGCAAAAGTTGGATCAAAGATTAGTGTTGGATCGCAAGTGACACGATCTGATCGTTGGTAATGAGATTTGATTTGAAGCGTAAAATAAAATATGGCGACTGAGATCAAAGGGAGATCTGAAGGGTTACAAACATCTAGATCTGATTGATGACATCAAAGGGCTATCTAAAGGGTTACAACCCTCCTATCGAATGACCCAGATCAATCCTAAATCAAAGGTCACACCCACTCACCAAAGGGTACCTCACCTCTTCCCTTGTATAAATAGAGTCCCCTAGATGAATTGCTACTATCCGTGAGCATCTATAGTGGAGCAATATCGTTTTACAGAGATAGTGTCCAACACTAGCCTTGACGAAATCATATCAGTTTGCATCCTCCCGGTAGCAACCCTGAAATCGACTCCTAACAATCATAAAATGATATTGTGCAAATTGATATAACATTGATCAACGACGTTCCGACTGCCATTCTGCACGAAGAGAAGTAGAGAAATTCAAAGGACTCGACTTCAAATGATGGTAGTAAAAGATGCTGCTCTATCTGACAACGCTAAACCTCGTACGATTTTTGCATGAAGACCTACAAGCTACTAAGAAAGGTGATTCTAATAGCAAGGTTGCATGCGATGCATGGTCGCATGGAGATTTCCTGTGTCACATCTACATTATCAACACATTGGACGACACGTTGTATAACGTGTATAGTACAATGGAGACAGCAAAATCTCTATGGGAATCACTAGAAAGGAAATATAAAACCAAAAATGTCGGATTGAAGAAATTCATCGTCAGTCGGTTTCTAGATTTCAAGATGGTGGATTCCAAGAGCGTGACATCTCAAGTCCAAGACATGCAACTAATACTGCATGATCTTGATGCCGAAGGCATAAAGCTGAACAAGTCATTCAAAGTAGCTATGGTAATCGAGAAACTCCCTTCGTCGTGGAAGGATTCCAAAAATTACCACAAGAACAAGCAAAAGGAGATGAGACTTAAAGACTTTATCTTGAGGCTACGAATAAAGGAGGATAATCGAAAGTTATCCAACTCTAGATTAACGAAGCGGGCTATCAACGAGATGTCCAACATTGTTGAGTTGAACGCCAAGAAGCTGAAGCAATTCAAGAAGAAGGCTCAAGGCAAGAAATCAAGGGCTCGTGTTACAATTGTGGAAAGCTAGGACACCTGTCCAAAGATTGTAGACTCCCGAAGAAACCAACCAAGAGTCAGAAGGATGCTGCGAACCATGTCACAACTTCTGATAACAAGCTTCTCGATTTATCGAAACTAGATCTCACTGCGATTGTGTTTGAAGCCAACACGATTGTGGACAACCCGAAACAATGGTGGAACGATACTGGAGCATCACGTCACATCTGTTCTGATAAGACGATGTTCTCCAAGTATACGTTGATAAGTGGAAGAAAGCTCCATATAGGCAATTCCGCTACATCGTCGATTGTCGGACTTGGGAAAGTTATCTTGGAGATGACATCTGGGAATGAGCTAACACTCATTGATGTGTTCCATGTTCTCGACATCAGAAACAACCTAGTTTCTGGATTGGCACTTGTCAAAGTCGGCTTTAGTCTAGTGTTCCAGTCAAACAACATTGTACTTACGAAGAATGGTGTCTTCGTAGGTACGGGATATTTACAACAGAGTCTGTTCAAAATGAATGTAATGATTGTACACCGTGAATTTAATGGTAATAAAATAAAAGCTTCCAGCTATGTTGTTGAGTATTTTAATTTATGGCATGATCGACTTGGACATGTTAATAATAATACTCTGAAACGTCTTGTCAAATTAAATTTATCACCAAACATCAATGTTGACGAAATGCACAAATGTGAAGTATGTGTGGATGCAAAGACAATGAGACTACCTTTTCATTCGGTTGAAAGGTCAACGACTCATCTAGAATTGATACATAATGATCTATGTGACTTAAAATTCATGCAAACTAGAGGAGATAAAAAGTATTTTCTTTCTTTTATCGACTGCACGAGGTTCTGTTATGTTTTTCTTTTAAGAAGTAAAGATGAGGCCTTGGAGGCTTTCAGAATCTGTAAAATAGAAATTGAAAATCAACTTGATAAACGAATTAAAATAATTCGTAGCGATAGAGGTGGAGAATATGGTGCACCATTTGATGAGTTTTGTTCATAATCTAGCATTATCCATTAGACAATGACGCTATACTCGCCTCAATCAAATGGTGTTTCCGAACGTAAAAATCAGATACTAAAGGAAATGATGAATGCCTTGTTGATAAATTTAGGCTTACCCCAGAACTTGTGGGGGGAAGCTATAATATCGGCAAATCGCATTCTCAATAAAATCCCTCATAAGAAAAATAATAAAACACCATTTGAACTATGGAAAGCCATGAGCCATCGTACAAATACTTGAAAGTGTGGGGGTGCTTGGCAAAAGTCGAAGTACCTAAACCAAAGCAAGTAAAAATCGGACCTAAAACATTCGATGTAATATTTGTCGGATATCCCCATAATAGTAGTGCATATCATTTCATAGTTTATAAGTCAGATATTCCTGATATTCATATGGGAACAACCATAGAATCTCAGAATGCAATATTCTTTGAAAACGTACTCCCAAATAAGAAGGAAAATATTCAAAGTGATTGTAACGGAAGTTCAAACCAACAAGACATTCCTGAACTTAGTTATCGAAAAAGGATTATTGATGATCAAAGCTTAGAGCCACATTGCAGCAAATATGCTAGAGTTGAAAAATCGTTCGGGCAAGACTTCATGACTTTTATATCAGAAATGGACTCAAGAACATTAAGTGAAGCTCTCTCTAGTCCTAACGCCCCAATATGACAAGAGGCTGTCAAAAATGAAATCGAGTCCATCATGAATAATCATACTTGGGAATTAGTGGGCCTTCCTACTAGTACTAAACCATTAGGTTATAAGTGGATACTAAAACGCAAGTATAAAGCTGATGGATCGATTGACAAGTATAAGATCAGACTTGTAGTCAAAGGGTTCAAGCAAAAGGAAGACCTTGACTACTTCGATACCTACTCACCTGTGACAAGGATTATGTCCATACAAGTGTTGATAGTCATCGCAACACTGTATGACCTTGAAATAAATACATCAAATTGATGTTAAGATGCGTTCTTAAATGGCGAGATGGAAGAAGAAATTTATGGAGAAACCCGAGGGGTTCGTAGCTCCAAAAAAAGAGGAAAAGGTATGTCGACTTGTTATGTCATTATACGGACTTAAATAAGCACCTAAACAATGGCACAAAAAATTTGACAAAGTAATGCTGTCAAACAAATTCAAAATAAATAAATGTGACAAATGTATTTATGTTAAAACCACACATGAAGGTAATATAATCATCTGTCTATATGTAGACGACATGCTTAAAATGAGCAATAATCATGAGATAATCATGAATACAAAGAAAATGTTGACCAACAATTTTGATATAAAAGATATGGGTTAAGCAGATGTTATATTGGGAATTAAAATTCTCAAAACATCTGATGGGATAATTCTGACACAATCCCACAATGTAGAGTCGGTATTGAAAAGGTTCAATGCGTACGATCTCAGTATAATGAAAACACCTATGGATCTAAGTCAACACTTTCAAAAACCATAGTGAGCCCATATCGCAATTGGAATATTCTCGGATAATAGGTAGCTTGGCGTATCTCACAAACTGCACACATCCGGATATTGCCTGTGCAGTCAACAAGCTAAGTCATTTTACGAGTAATCCAAACGACACCCATTGAAAAGTACTGATGTGAGTTCTTAGATATTTAAAATATACTATGAACTATGGAAGATATCTCTCTATCTTAGAGGGATACTGTGATGTTAATTGGATATCAGATACAAAAGACTCCAAATCCACTAGTAGATATGTATTCACGATCAGTGGGGAGCGGTATCTTGAAAGTCCACTAAGCAAACGTGTATTGCTCGATCAACTATGGAATTCGAGTTTATAGCACTAAACAAAGTAGCTGAGGAATCTGAATGGCTGCGAAACTTCTTAGAATATATTCTAAGCTGGATGAAACATGTGCCCGCCATACTTATACACTGTGATAGTCAATCGGCGATTGGAAGGGCATAGAGTAGTATGTATAATGGTAAGTCACGACATATATGTCGTAGACACAATACTATTAGGCAGTTGATCTCAAATGGAGTGATTGCAATCGAATATATTAAGTCCAAAGATAGTTTGGCAGATCCTCTTATGAAGGGGCTAAGTCGAGATCAAGTATACTGCTCATCAAGAGGAATGGGATTAAAAATCTACAACTGAAATGTCTGTAGCGGTAACCCAACCTTGTTGACTGGAGATCCCAAGATCATGGTTCAATAGAACAACGAAGTTATAGAAGTGGTGTTACAGCACACGAGATATATTATTTCTATCCCAATCCTAGGATGAACATGTGTTGTCCTAGCACATACAGTGAGGTTATGCTTATGCTTTTAATAACTTCTATATCTTTATATGGTAGAGTATGGTAGGATACTCTTGATAGAAGTGTCACTTATGTGAGTGTGAAGACAAACCGCTTCAATGAAACACTCAAGAATCCAAGACGGTGTCCATGACCAAAACGGAACCAACCATTAGAACCAAAAGTTGGTGAGATAAGTCCCTGTTGTTGGATCGGAGTAAATCGATAGAGGGGGTGAATACCGATCTTAAAATTTTCGGACTAGTTAAGAGAAATACGCAGTGGAAAACACAAAAGCAATCGCTAACAATTTTCTTTTTACTTGGTTCGGAGTCACAGTCGGCTCGTACTCTAAGGCCCACGGTCCTTGACCGTTTACGATGGACAATTCTATATTCGAAAGAGTGTTTACAAGTTGGATTACAAAATATAGAATCGAAAAAAGAGATTACAACACTTTACTGAATTAAATTTTACCGACGACCAAAGTGAATGGAAGTTCGAAGCAGCGGGTCGTCGTCGGTGCTTGAATCGCGAGTACGGAGCATAGCACTTGAACGAAAGTGTTGAGACCGTAATGAGCAAGTTGTACTCAAGCCTTGGGGGTGAACCCCCTTTTATAGTCAACTACTGGGCGCCTGTGTTGAAGGGGGCGCCTACACATGGCCTCACCTGCGCGACTCCAATCCGCAGGCTCGGTCAGTGCTTATCCCCTTCATTGAGGCGCCTGAGCTGTCTAGGGCACCTGTAAGGACACCGGGCCTAGCTTGACTAGGTCCAGTGGCTTTCGTGGCAGTTTGCTTCGATGGTCTCGGTTTGGCCTTGCACTAGGGCGCCTGTATCCTTACAGGCGCCTGTATCCTTACAGGCGCCTAGCCCAATGAGGTGCCTCCTTCCAATGAGGCACCTGAGCTGAAGAAATATAGTTCGTTCGTCTCCTGCAATCAGGGTTAGTTCCAAAACACAAGAAGCAAACATACAATATACGTTAGACATTATTTACAGCCTAAGCTGTCTTGGTTCTGACTTTGGGTCTCCCAAATGGAACCCTAGGTCGAACCGACGCCTAATGTTCCCTCTACGGGGAATGCGTCCTCACTTACTCCTCTCGGGAGAATATACCTTTTTGCCAACTGACTCCTCCGGTTGGACTTTTGCCCAGCTTCACTCACCAGGTCTTCGGTGCCCAGTCCTCGACCAAGTCTTAGTGCCCATCTTCACTCACCAGGTCTTCGGTGCCCAGTCCTCGACCAGGTCTTCGATGCCCAGCTTCACTCACTAGGTCTTAGTGCCCAGCTTCACTCACCAAGTCTTATTGCCCAACTTTTAGGTCAGGACTTAGTTGACGAGCCCGCGGCCAGGACTTAGTGGACTTAGTGCCTAGTGTACCTAGGACTTTCCTGCACACTTAATCAGCTTGTTAGATCACAACCAAATCTTAACTTCTGAACCCTTTTCCATTATCAAAACAAAGATTTGACTTTGGTGCTTCCGGCACCAACAATCTCCCCCTTTTTGATTTATGGCAACATGGTTCAAAAAGTTAAGTTAAAAACATATTATATTAATCTAACAATACTAACAACAGAATTTTAACTCCCCCTGAATTTCACATTCTCCCCCTGAAATTTTCAATATTATGTGGGTTTTGTAAACTTTCTAAGTGCTAACTGTTTTTCAAGATTTTAGCAAAAAAAACTTAAGTTTTTGACTAAGTGTTTTTTGAAAATAAAGCAATTGCAATCAAGAATACTTAGGCAATTTTTGAAAAGGTTTTGTAAACCTAATTTTTGTTTTAATATTTTACTTAGGCAAAACAAGTTTTGAAAGCTCTGAATTTCCTTGCAAAGTTTTAGTTTGATAAAATTTTCCAACTTAGAAAAACTTGCTTAACAGCGTTTTCATAAAAGGATTTTGTTTACTAAAGAAAATTTACTTAGCACATTTGCCAACAAATTTTTAAAAAAATAGTTTAGCTCTGGTAAATTTGTTTACTAAGAAAAACTTCTTTAAAAAAATTTTGAAGCCTTTTCGAAGTAGAAAAAAGTTTGAAGAACTTGAAACATACTTAGAAAAATTTTAAAACCTTTTTAAATAAATTTGAAAAACCTCAAAAATAGTTTAAAAATATTTTTAAGTACTTAAAGAACTTTGAAGTATTTAACACTGAAGAGTACTTGAAAACTTAGCACTTAGACCTTTTTACTTTACTTTTTGAAAAAGAGACAAACAAATTTTGAAAAATTTGAGAAATTTGAAAATTTTTCCCTCTTTCTTTTGTTTCTCTCCCCCTTTGCTATATATAAAAAAAAAGCATACTAATTACAGCAAATAAATTAGAGCTAGTAAGAAATTTGAAATTCTGTATTGAACCAACTCTTAATATAAAAACTGGACCAAACCAAATTAAACCAATCTTGTTCGGGTCCTGTCTAACTATGTTAGCTACTTACTAACTGTCATAAATAGTAGCTTTCGCTAGAGTTAGTCAAGTTTAGTGATCTGATCAAGTTAGATTTTCTAAGCTTGACACTTAACCTGATTGTTGTTTAACTTGTATTTATTACCCCAATTACTGCAGATGCACTGACTTAAAGCATCTTGAATCAAGGCATAGACCTAAGCATCTCAACCCAGTCTAGGTTATCAATCAAAAGTACCCTAAGGTGCTTGTGAGATGCTGGCTTCTAGATCTATAGGTGCATGCAGTTCTAGGGTTAGTGCCTATGCTAATCCATTTGCGAAAAAGCCCTAGTTTTGAAGGGGGTAGTTTTTGAAATTAAAACTAAGTCGAAAAATCATTTTAAATTTCAAAAACTTGAAAAATGATAAATTTGCAAAATTTTTCAAAGAAATTGAGAGAAAGTAGGAAAAGTTTTTAGGAAACAATATAAATCAGTCATACTCTACTAAGCACAACCCTAACTGCCTTCTTAGTGAGCTAAACTCAGACTCAGGTAAGGGTTTGGTAAAGATATCAGCTAAGTTGGATTTTGAGTCCACATGTTTCTGCACTATTTCACCCCTGGCTACATGATCCCTTACAAAATGATGTTTTACTTCTATATGTTTTGTTCGGGAATGTTGAATTGGGTTTTTAGTCAAGTTGATTGAACTAATGTTATCAATATAGACTTGGGTTATGTGTAGTCAAGTTGGAAGTCCTTAATAGTGTGCATCATCCACAAATGTTGTGCGACACATTCTCCTAGGGCAACATATTCTACTTCTGTTGTGGACAGTGCTACGCAGTGTTGCTTTCTGCTACACCAGCTGACTAGGCTATGTCCTAATAGTTGGCAACTTCCACTTATACTTTTTCTATCTAACTTGCACCCAGCATAGTCAGAGTCAGAATATCCTGACAATTCAAAAGTGAAAGTCCTAGGATACCAAATTCCTACATTTAGGGTACCCTTAATGTACCTAAGTACTCGTTTTAGGGCAGCTAAGTGGGTTTCCTTAGCACAAGTTTGGTACCTAGCACACATTCCTACAGAAAATAGGATATTAGGTCTGCTAGCTGTTAAGTAAAGTAAACTGCCGATCATACTTTGGTATAGTTTAAGATCAACAGGCTTACCTTCAGGTCACTATCAATTTTGACATTTGTGGCCATAGGGGTACTTATGCTTTTGGAGTTATCCATTTTAAATTTCTTTATTAACTCTTTAGCATACTTAGATTGGAGAACATAATTGCCATCTCTAGTCTCTTTAAATTGTAATCATAAGAAAAAGTTGAGCTCTTCTGCTAAGCTCATTTCGAATTCACTTTCCATTATTTTTACAAATTCTTTTAAAAAGTTAGAGTTGGTGGATCCGAAAATTATATCATCAACATAAATTTGGGCAATAAAAATGTCATTTTCTAAGGTTTTAACAAAAAAGGTGGAGTCAATTTGGCCTTGGTTAAATTCCTTAGAAATTAGATAAGTTGATGAACGTTCATACCATGCCCTAGGTGCTTGTTTCAACCCATACAGTGCTTTTCTAAGTTTAAAGACATACTCAGGTTTTTCTAAGTCCTCAAATCTTGGGGGTTGTCCTACATAGACTTCTTCTTTGATGAACCCATTCAAAAAGGCAGACTTAACGTTCATTTGGTATAGCTTGAAGCCTCTATGGGCTACAAAGGCTAATAGCATTCTAATTGACTCAAGTCTGGCTACTGGGGCATAGGTTTCATCATAGTCTAATCCTTTGACCTGACTAAAATCTTTAGCTACTAAGCGGGCTTTATTTCTAACTATTTCCCCTTGATCATTTAATTTGTTTATGAACATCCACTTAGTATCTATAATAGATTTACCCTCAAGTTTAGGTACTAGTTCCCAGATTTGATTTCTTTCAAATTGGGCTAACTCCTCCTGCATAGCTATGATCCAACCAGAGTCAGGTAGAGCTTCCACTATAGTCTTAGGTTCAATTTTTGAAATTAACGTGATTTGACTAAGATTTCTATAGGAAGACCTAGTTCTCACTCCTAAGGTTGAATCACCCATAATTTGATCAGAAGGGTGACTGAGTCTGGGTTTCTTGGTTCTTCTAGTACTAGGTTCAGCCTCAGGTCCGGCTGGACGGTTCGGTTCAGTGTTTGGTTCAACTACTTGGGTCGGTTCAGTTATAGGTTCAGTTGAGACCTCAGTAGTGTTGGTGCAAGTTGCATCAATGATATTCCTCTTTAAGTGTTTTAATATTTTGACAATATACTTAAGTCAGTGATATATTGAGCAGACAAAGGGGAGCAAAGGAGAAGTAACCTAAGTTGAAGAAATGTCCTAGTTAACCTAGGTATCGTAACCCTAAGACCTAGCGAAGGGCTGCTAGGCACCTAGCGAAGGACTGCTAGATATTGAAACTCTAAGACCTAACAAAGGGCTGTTAGGCACCTAGTGAAGGGTTGCTAGGTATCGTAACCCTAAGACCTAGCGAAGGGCTGCTAGGCACCTAGCGAAGGACTGCTAGATATTGAAACTCTAAGACCTAACAAAGGGCTGTTAGGCACCTAGTGAAGGGTTGCTAGGTATCGTAACCCTAAGACCTAGCGAAGGGCTGCTAGGCACCTAGCGAAGGGCTGCTAGGCATAGAACACCTAGCGAAGGGCTGCTAGGCCCCTGGCGAAGGACTGCTAGGGAATGAAGACCTGGCGAAGGACTGCTAGGCACCTGGCGAAAGACTGCTAGGTAATGAAGTCTTGGTCCAAGGGATTGAGCAACTTAGCTGAGCGATGACTAAGGACAAGAGTAGAGACGGGTCAGGGTTCGAGCGTCTCGAGATCCGGAGTAATCGGAAGCTAAGTAAAAGTCCACCCGAAGGGCTGGGTGGCAAGCGTCTCCTGAAAGGAGTAGGTGAAGGGCGAGTTCTCGAGGATGGGAACTTGTGTCGGTTCGACCTAGGGTTTCGTGCAAATCCGAAGTCTGAACCAAGTCCTTAAAGCTAACATCATATGTATCTATGCTTTGTGTTTGTGTATCTTGCAGGTATCAAGAACCGGAGACAAAGCAGGTAAACCAGGTAAAAAACTGTTCTTGCAGGCTTTAAGCAGGGCGCCCCCATCAAGGGGGGCGCCCCCATGCAACCAGGGCACCCCCAACAGTGGGGGCGCCCCCAGACAAAGCAAAAAAAAGGCAGTCTTGGTTGGTAAGCAGAACAGGTGTCAAGCGGGGCGCCCGGAGCGTCCGGGGCACCCAGGTTCGCACCTGCTTGTGCTGTTTCATGTTCGAAATGCAGATAAGCGCTCAGGAGGGCGCCCGGGAGGTCCGGGGCACCCTGGTCAAAGTTGTTATCAGCTGCGGTGAGGTAGGCGCAGGGATAAAGTTTGACCGAGTCTTCCGGGGCGCCCCCAGCGTCCAGGGCGCCCCCAGGAGGCCTATATAAGGGGCTTCGACCCCTCTGCTTCAGTAACAATTGCCAAGTACCATTCCAAGCATTCTGACCAACGACAACGCACTAGAGACGAGGCTCTACGACCGAGAGGCTCCAGGAGGAAGTGCGCGGCACTTCAGAGGTCCAGATCGGCCGAGTTTCAGATTTTTGTTCGGTTCACTTTTTCTTATTCTGCACTTCATTTTCTATATTATTGCTTGTAAATCTTGCACTGTAAGTCGGGTTTCTCCGCCTCCGGAAAGTTTGGGAAGGAGACCAATAGTGGACGGGCGTTCCCGTGCATAGGCCTTGGATGTACTGACCCTGGGGGGTCGGGAACCAAGTAAAAATCCGCTGTGTCCTTTGCGTTGTTTTTCGTTCTATTTATTTTCCGCTGCGCTACTAATATTCTAAGTCCAGAACGAACGAAAGTTTTACGAAGAATTCTGAAAGATTTTTTACGGTCGATATTCACCCTCCCTATCGACAGCACCGGTCCTACAAGTAGTTGGTTCAAGAGCTAGTTCATTGAGAGGTTCAAACAATGGTTCAATGTCTTCCTGATCATTATTTGATTGGTTTAATTTTTTATTATTAATTTTTGGTTCAACTTCCTCATCAAAAATTAAGTTAGTCATTTCTTCAATTTTGTGAGTTTGTTTATTGTAAACCCTATAAGCCCCACTAGTTGTTGAGTATCCTAAGAAGATCCCTGGGGTTGACTTGGATTGAAACTTACCTAGGTAGTCCTTGATGTTCAAGATATGGACTTTGCACCCAAAGACTCTTAGGTAGTGTAGGTTAGGCAGTCTATGATAATATAGTTCATAAGGTGTTTTATTATGTCTTTTGTTAATTAGAACCCTATTTTGGATGTAGTAAGTCGTACTTACCGCTTCTGCCCAAAATTGATTAGCTAAGTTGAATTCATTTAACATAGTTCTAGCGGCTTCCTAAAGGGTTCTATTCTTTCTCTCTACTATTCCATTTTGTTAGGGGGTTCTAGGATAGGAAAATTCATGTATGTACCCATTTATTTTGCAAAATTCTTCAAACTGTTGATTTTCAAATTCTCCCCCATGATCACTTCTAAGTCTTTGAATTTTAGTATCATTTTGGTTTTCAATCATTTTACATAGGTCAATAAATATGTTCAAAGTTTCATCTTTGGTTTTTAGGAACCTAACCCAAGTGAACCTAGAGTAATCATCGATAATTACTAAGCAGTACTGATTCCCGCTTAGTGACTTGGCTCCATGTGAGTCAAATAGGTCAAGGTGCAGGAGCTCAAGTGTGGTTTGGGTTAAGTCTGATTGAATTGATTTGTGGTTTGACTTAGTTTTCTTGCCTTGGTTACATGAGTTACAGGTTGTGTTTTCAAAATTCTTAATTCTTGGTACACCTTTAATTAAACCAAGTTGGGTAATTTTAGAAATTAGTTTAACATGAGTGTGACCTAATCTCCTATGCCAGTGGTTGGATTCTTCTAATTGAGTCAAGAGGCATTTTGGTACTGAAGGTAAATTAATGGTACAAACATTATTTTTCCTAGTACCCTTAAGCATGACTTCTGAGTCTTGAAGGTTTCTAATCAGGCAGTTAGAGTTGATGAATATAACTACGTAGCCAGTATCACATAGTTGACTTATACTAAGCAAATTAAACTTGAATTTTTCAACCAAAAGTACTTTCTTAATCATAAAATCAAACTTGAGTTCAATGTTACCTGACCCAATGACTTTGAGTGTAGCATTGTTGCCGAATGCTACTGAGCCTAGGTTCTTGAACTTGATTTTGGTGAATTTCAATTTGTCTCCAGTCATGTATCTAGAGCATCCACTATCCAACATCCATGGTCTAAATCTTTATGTTCCTACGCATAAAGTATTTATTGATTTGGATCCAATTAGAGTTAGGGATAGCTTAAAATTGATTTTCACAGCCTAGTCTATCTCACCCAGTCTAGTATTATCAATCATGTTAACCTTATGAGTTTTGTGAGATAGGTTTAAAAAAATAAAAGATTTTAATTTTGAAAAACATGGTTAATTTTGAAAGAATTAATTTTGAAATTTTTATACATTTTAAGTTTATTGATTTTGAAAAATGGTTGACTCTAGGTTTACTTGAAATTTGTGTTAGATTCAAATTTGACAAAGAGTAAATTGAATTTGAATTTCGAAAATTGGCTTCCAGGTCTTGGCGAGACACAAGGCCTTCTTTGGTCGTAGCCTTATTGGATCATCAACCCTTTCCTTGACAAAGCCTTCTAACGAAATTTCATTTTCAAAATTATTTTTTGAAAAATTCTGGTCTAACTAGTTTGGGTCTTGGATCGGTAGCTTTGGCTAGTTCCACCAGACTAAACAGACCAAGTAGAGTATACTTGACCTTATTAGAAGGGCTTCCCTAACGTACTATCATCTCACCTCCACCTAATACTAGGTTGTTCAAGTTTCAAATAAATCATTTTATCCTTAAACTAACCAGTCCTAAATCTAAGCATGATAATTAAAATTTGAAAAAATAAACAATCAAGCATGCAATTTAAAAAAATCTAATTATAAATATGGTTTTTATATTGGCTCCCCCTGGACTATAGTCTTGATAATGGTTAGGCAAGATGTGAATCTTGTCCTTGGGAATCCAATACTGGTTTGGTCCAGCTTGTTTGTTCAAACAGAGCGTGGGGACTCATGCTTGGACTTGGGTTCTAGGTTGGTTCAATAGAGCATAATAAGAGCGTTGTCTTTACTTGGTTCAATAACCGAGTCCGGATCGGTTAAGAACGGACTTCTGCTTTCCAAGGATCATGTCAAGACCCTTGGAACCCGAAGTGAACCGTTCTAAGCCAACTCTGAGCTCTTTGACTTGAGTCTTCAGGGAGGAATTCTCTTCCTCAAGTTTTTGAACTTGGGTTAAGCTTCCTTCCTGAACTGGCTCAGTCAAGGAGCTCGAGTTGACTTCCTCTTTCAGGAGTTTTACTTCCTGTCGGAGGGACTCAACTTGAATTTTGGCTTTCACCAAGTTGTGAGATAAATAAGAAATTAATTTTGAAAGTTCATATTCTGAATAACCTCTTACCGTGATTTGCCCGTTTTTCGAGATTGTGAGTCTTCCATCGTCTAGTTCCGATTCCGATCCGGAATCGACGTCTTCCGAGGCGGTTAGGGCGAGAAGATTCGCGTGCGGGACTTCTTCGGAGGAGGAGGAGGAGGATTCATCTCAAGTGGCTTGGAGAGCCTTCTTTCTTCGAGCCTTCTTTGTTTCCTTCAGATTAGGACACTCTGTCTTGAAATGTCCCTTTTTGTTGCATCCGTAGCAGGTGACATTAGTCTTGCTCTTTGAGCTTGTTGAAGGTTCTGCTAGATCATCCTTTCTTCGGCTTGATTTCCTCTTGCTCGTTTGGTACTTGAGTTCCTTGTAGTAATCTCGAGCTAGCCGAACCAGCTTGGGTCGATCCTTCACTATCTTCTGATTCTGAGTCTGAGTCGGACTCGGGTGCTGGTTGAGGCTTCTTCTTGGGGGTTTTTCCTTGCGATTTTCCTGCAACAAGGGCTATACCTTTCTCGATCAAGGTAGTGTTAGTCTGTTCGTGCAGTTCTAATTCGAAAAAGAGTTCATCTAATTTTATTTCAGATAAATTCCTTGAAACTTTGTAGGCATCTACCATACATGCCCACAGTGAGTTTCTTGGAAAAGAATTTAACGTATACCTGATCAGGTCACGGTTTTCAACCTTGTGACCTATCGTGTGCAGCTCGTTCATAAGTTCTTGAATTCTGGCGTGGAGTTGGGTCGCAGTCTCACCGTCATACATCTTGATGGTATAGAGTCTGTTCAGTAACAGATCTCTTTTACTGATCCTTGTGTCGGAGGTGCCTTCATGCAGCTCGATCAGCTTGTTCTAAAACTCCTTCGCGATGTTGAAGGGTCCCACCCGGTTCAGTTCGTCCTTGGTTAAGACGCATTGCAAAGTCTAGGTTGTCTTTGCATCAGCCTTGATTTTCTTCTATAGCGAGGAGTCCAATTCAATATAATGTTGCGTCACTCCTTCTGTGTTCTTAGGAATTTCCAGCTCAAACTGGATGATTATCCATATGTCCACCTAAGTTTTCAGGTGGACTTCCATCCTACTTTTCCAGTAGGAGAAATCTTCTCCATTGAAAAGAGGAGGTCTGGCAGTGTTGTATCCCTCTTGCATGGCCATTAGGATTTACTAAAAAAATAGAAAAAACTTGTCGCAAGACTAGGTCTTAGATTAGCAGTGCGGAAGAAATTAATAACAACGGAAAAGATCGAGTGGTGTTGCACCAACCTCGATTAACGAGAAAATTCGAGCGATAAGAATTTAAAAATTCATAAATCCGAAAAAAAAAATCTCAAACTGGTGGTTGCACCAAGTTTGAGTCACCCGCTCTTATACCACTTGTTGGATCAGAGTAAATCGATATGGGAGGGGGGTGAATATCGATCTTAAAATTTTCGGACTACTTAAGAGAAATACGCAGCGGAAAACACAAAAGTAATCGCTAACAATTTTCTTTTTACTTGGTTCGGAGTCACAGTCGGCTCCTACTCCAAGGCCCACGGTCCTTGACCGTTTGCGATGGGCAATTCTATATTCGAAAGAGTGTCTACAAGTTGGATTACAAAATATAGAATCGAAAAAAGAGATTACAACACTTTACTGAATAAAATTTTATCGACGACCGGAGTGGATGGAAGTTCAGAGCAGCGGGTCGGCGGCGGTGCTTGAATCGCGAGTACGAAGCTTGTCAGAGTGTAGCGCTTGAACGAAGTGTTAAGAGCGTAATGAGCGAGTTGTACTCAAGCCTTGGGGGTGAACCGCCTTCTATAGTCGACTCCTAGGCGCCTATGCTGAAGGGGCGCCTACACGTGGCCTCTCCTGCGCGAACTTCAATCCGCAGGCTCAGTCAACGCTTATCCCCTTCATTGAGGCACCTGAGCTGTCTGGGGCGCCTGTAAGGACACAGGCACCTAGCTTGACTAGGTCCAGTGGCTTTCATGATAGTTTGCTTCGATGGTCTCAGTTTGACCTTGCACTGGGGCGCCTGTATCCTTACAGCGCATAGCCCAGTGAGGCGCCTCCATCCAATAAGGCGCCTGAGCTGCAGAAATACAGTCCGTTCGTCTCCTGCAACCAGGGTTAGTTCCAAAACACAAGAAGCAAACATACAATATATGTTAGACATTATTTACACCTAAGCTGTCTTGGTTCTGACTTTGGGTCTCCCAAATGGAACCCTAGGTTGAACCGACGCCTAATGTTCCCTCTACGGGAACGCATCCTCACCTACTCCTCTCTGGAGAATTTACCATTTTGCCAACCAACTCCTCCGATTGGACTTTTGCCCAGCTTCACTCACCAGGTCTTCGGTGCCCAGTCCTTGACCAGGTCTTAGTGCCCAGCTTCACTTACCAGGTCTTCGGCGCCCAGTCCTTGACCAGGTCTTCGGTGCCCAGCTTCACACACTAGGTCTTAGTGCCCAACTTCACTCACCAGGTCTTATTGCCCAACTTTTAGGTCAGGACATAGTTGCCCAGCCCGCGGCCAGGACTTAGTGCCTAGTGTACCTAGGACTTTCCTGCACACTTAATCAACTTGTTAGATCACAACCAAATCTTAACTTTTGAACCCTTTGCCATTATCAAAATAAAGGTTTGACTTTGGTGCTTCAGGCACCAACACCTGTGTGGGTGTTATTGTCTGAGTATACACAAATAGCTGAGCAGTTCAAGATATCATGTTCACTGCGTAACCTAGCATGCTCGATAGCATTCCACTACAGAAGGTTCAAAGCTACAAGCTACCTCTCCCGATGCATTGACTTATCGATTGGACTCTTGTAAAGTGTTAGCATGCATACATATATTAATTTTCATTCATGTGGGGGAGTGTTGGATATTTGGGTCTTAAAAAGATCAAATACTATTTTGCAAAGGAAAATCGAGCTGTCATCAATTGATGAAAGTTAGAATTGACTTCAAAAACAAAATCTACAATTCACGTAGATAAATCTAGACTATTAATTTGCTCAAAATCGAGTACGGGTGAATGAGAAATTAATTGTATAAAAGTTACCCCAAAATTGATATAGAAGGAAGAAAATGGGGATTAGTCTCACATCTAAAATTTTCGAAGTTGTTTGCTTTCTTATATGTGTTCCTGTGTTAATAGTGTTAAAAAAAGAAAATCACAGGTGGTCTCTTCTCACAGGCGAGCAGGTGCTCGCACCTGCGAGCCCACCACCCGCCATGCGCACACGTGTGTAATGAGCGCTTTGTTGGCGCACTTTGCACTTCGCTCGTTCTCATCGTCGCGAGGAGCATTGAAGAGCTTAAATTTATACTCCAAGTAATGTGGCACCCGCGTGACGTGGCATGTGACGTGGCAGTACATGAGTGACACTCAGGTAGGAGGAGAGAGATGACCAAACTGTTGATTGGGCAAACGAATGGCAACCATTGGATCGAAGATGGGTGTTGGATCACAAGTGACACAATCTGGAGCGTTGATCGCGAAGATCCGCGATCTGACCGTTGGTAATGAGACTTGATCTGAAGCGTCAAATCAAATATGTCGGCTGAGATCAAAGGGAGATATGCAGGGTTAGAACCATCCAGATATGTTGGATGAGATCAATGGTCTATCTGAAGGGTTACAACCCTCCAGATCGAATGACCCTAGATCAAACCTAAACTAAAGGTCACACCTGTTGGGTATGGCTTGGCGGATTTCCTTAGCGAAAACTTGGTCGTCCTTGAGAGACCTCTCCATGTCTACGGATTAAAAAAATAATTCAAATGGAGACCCGTCTCCCAACGACCATCTCGTGCCGTATCAAACGACCCAAATTACAACTCGGCCAATCACAAAAATCGGGTCTTGTAATTTGCTTGACTGTTCGACCGTGGAAAAGGCGACGAGTGGATCGCCGGATTTTGTGTTTATGGTCGGAGTCCAGTTAATTAATTATTAACTATGATTCGCAATCAAAATAATTAAATAACTAACATAAAATGACAAGGCAAACAAAATATAGCACATAATTAAACAAGGAGCTTGGGAAAGAATTATACCTTCTCGATCACCTCGCGGCCTTCTACCGTATGACCCTCTCCTCTTGGACGTCGTGTGGGCGACGATCTACCAAGAACCATGGTCACCAAGTCAATCTCTTCTCCTTGTGCCAACTAATCCCTACCCAAAGAGATATCGCCGACCACTCCAAAGAAAAAGATAATCTGAAACGCAAACCCTACTACTTCCCTCTTGCCGCCAACAAGTTGCGCCCACGCAACTTGTTTTCTTGCTGCCACTAAACAAGTTGTGCACTTGTTTCCTCTCTGCCACCAATCCCCAGCCATGAGCAATGATGTGGCTGCATGCAACCTTGGGCATCCACTACCGTGAGCCAAAGTTCCACCAAAGTTGAAACTTTAATTCTCCAATTGGAGAATTACAGCTCATGGGAAATTCTCCAATGGGAGAATAGCAGTAGCAGCTCAAGGGGATTTCTCCATGCACAGCATCAGAAAGTCTTCTCTCCACCGAAGCAGCTGAAGTCTGCTCACACCGGTTTTCTTCACAAAAGAAGAAAGGAGCAGCTGAAGGTTGCGTGTCCTGCTCACGTCGGTTTTCTCCACAGAAGGAGAAAAGCCCGAAACACCCGTGAGCATTCTTCCTGCTCGTGCTGGATTTCTTCATCGAAGAAGAAAAGCCCGGAGTAGACCTTCTGTTCAGCGCCCCATAGAGAGAGAGGAAGAGAGAGGGAGGAGAGAATAGACCAGGGTTTCTTGTATTCTCTAGGATTTATATCTAGATCGATTAACCTCTTGGTTTCATGTCATCATGGGATATATATAGAGCTACAATAGGGACCATGAGGAGGAGTTGGATCTTGACCTGTTAATGGATCCAAACTCGATCCATTAATGAGGATTCGTTCCACTAAAGGATCCTCATTGAATTACCTCACCAACCTCATATTTACATATGTGCTTCACTTATTACGAGTCATCCATCCCCCCATGTTTAAGATATCGAATGTCCATTATTAATTTAAATTACTGATAATTCAAATTAATTAAATTCTGAATCCTTGACTAGTACCACTCAATCTTATCATCATGCTGGATCAAATCCACCTGCAGGGTTTAGCATGATGAACCTTTTGAGCTCATCAAGGGGGCATCATCAACCCGACTTACTAGGACACGAATTCTGTCAATAATCAACGGCACATTATACTATTAATATTATCTTCCAACTTACCGGGCTTATAGATCTAACAGAATAGATCTCGCCCATTGATAAATCAAAGAAATAATAATTAATAATATATGCTCGTTATTATATCGGGATTAAGGCTTCGTACTCCGTAATAAAATCTGAGTTCTATCCAATTATCAAGTCAGTACAAATTGGATAACCTCTGATTTTAGTCCTGCTCAATGTACTCGAAGCACACTAGTGTAATTCTATGGTCAAGACCAACCATAACTAATTACACTACAACTATCTCGATGGTTTGTCCAATTCCATCTCGATTGTGAGCCTCTACTTATACTGGGCAAGGGACTGATAACATGATCTTCCGTGTAACACCATACACCATGTTATCTACAATGCGTAGTAACGAACTTTTATGCATGTACTAATATAAACAAGCACCTAATATTGTTGTGATTCTCTTTTCAAACATTAGATGATCTCATATATAAAAAGAGCAATGCTTTTTGGTATACACATCTAACAACACCCACTCACCAAAGGATATCTCACCTCTTCCCTGTATAAATAGAGTCCCACAGATGATGGATTCATTTATTCAATCATCAAAGTCATTAGCATTCATTCCATCTTGTGCATCCAAAGTCCAAAAAGCTACGAGAAGATTTGCTGGTCTCGAAATTTGTAGTTGTCACGCCCCGAGGAGCCGCTCGTCTGGTATAGACCGGACTGTCGCTCCCTCGACCCGGCGGACAACCCAAAACCCTAACCTCAATGACTCTCTCAGCCTGCTCGCACCTCAACCTATAGGGATGGAGCAAGCGTCTGAATAAAAAGAAATCGAAAACGTCGACGAAAGTTGCGTACCGGTACGACTTACGACAATCGCAAAGCACAAGACCTCCATGGCTCACAAAAGGTACAACTATACCGCCGTATAAAAAGACAAAACCAAATACAAATACAGCAGCGGAAAAGTAAAGTAAAAGAAACAGAAAACAGTACCAACATGTACCACCAACAAGGTAAAAGAAACATCCCGGAATCATCTCGAAGAAAAACGCGAACTGGGACAGGCTGCCGGGCACTCCAGACAATCATCCTGAAATAAAAACATGGAGCTAACGGGGTGAGTCACAGTACTCAGCGGATATCTCATCAGATATACAAGATAGTCTAAGCTAGCAATAGTGTAACAAGCTATCGAAATAAACACAGGTACGGGCAGTGATAAGTACAACTGAAACAGAAATAGCAAATATCATACCAATGTGGCTGAGTCGCCGAAACCAGACATAAGGGTCTCCTGTATGTGCATGTCAATCATATGCAACATCCAAATATAACAAGCACGAGCAAATGCAAAATATACGTATGCACATGGTGCGATGACATGGTCACCTCTGTCGCCGGTCAGACATCGTCACCTATGTACGGGAGGAAGCTGAACGGAGGCCACCCTCCGACGTAGAGCTGCGACTGCCGTCCGTACTCTGCCATCACTGCTCCTGAGTGATCGAGTAGACGGTATGCTGTTGGCGTAACACCCCATACTCCATGACCTATCCTGGCGATATCAATAACAGCCCGAAGCCAAAACCTATCCTGGCGATATCTCTATCAGCCCCAGGCCATCACCTATCCTGGCTATATCACTATCAGCCCCAGGCCATCTTTGGAGGATATCTTAGACGGTATGCTGTCGGCGTAACACCCCATACTCCATGACCTATCCTGGCGATATCAATAACAGCCCCAAGCCAAAACCTATCCTGGCGATATCTCTATCAGCCCCAGGCCATCACCTATCCTGGCTATATCACTATCAGCCCCAGGCCATCTTTGGAGGATATCTCTACCTGAGTGTTAACACCTACCCCATGTATATAAATGAGGGAGAAACCTCTCTCTCTCATCTCCTGGTATATGGACTACTCAAGGAGGGACCTCTGCCTGCCACCACGCTCCGATTCACTAACCCATGAGTGCATGAGCTGAGCAACACAGAGCACACTACCCATACTCCGTCAACCACTAACCCATGAGTGGTCGTATGGATAGGTCAATATGACTGTCGACCTGACTCACCCATAAGGGACCTCTGGTCGACAGTGATGCACAGTGCACGATAATGCCTGACTCTGATCAAACAGCATCCACTATCTAGTCCACCTATATCAACATGATATGCAATGATCATAGATAATGCACCATAGCCTAAGTCCTAAAAGTATAGGTATCACATGCCAGGTATATCATAAACAATATCAGCCAAGGTAGAGCAGGTATAAAATACTACATTACCCTACCGCTAAACATAGCATATCAAGCATATCAACTATGACTAATCTAAAAGATAAGTCAAAGTACCCGCCTCCGATGTAGTAGATCGTAAGCGAAAATAAACCCCGTCTGAAATCATATCCGTCGCAAGTGGAGCCCAAATCGCTAAGTCAGTGTCCTGTGCCATGAACATAAATTTAGCTATTTACAGTAGTACTAATAGCTAAATTAATGCTAAACAATATTAGGATCTAACCCTAACTATCATGTGTAATTAATCAACTCCTAGACCTAGGTTCACAACCACAACAAGCTCCCCTCTGAAACATTTCACTACAGCAAAAGGAGAATCAAGAACAAGGCTCGCATGTAAGGATAAGAAGAACAAAAGCATCAAATTAAACTCATTTATCTGTTCCAATTCACTTCCAGTAACAGGGAAACTCCCCATCCCTACATCTCACAGATCCATAAAGATAAACATCAATCACTCAGCCAAACACCACTTAGCCAATCACCAAATTGAATCTAAACCCCACGCTGCACTCACGGTAACCACCAAATCTAACAAAACAGATCCAGATTAACATCACAACAAACCCTAATGAACAGGTAGTAACATCACCACGGAATAGAGGCACACGACCAAGAACCGATTCAACAGACCAAGAACAAATTCCAAATTCCTTCTTGCTCCATAGAAGATGAAATCAGAAAACCCTAAGTAATCAGCCAAAGATATTGATAACTCAAGCTCACCTTTGTGTGTGTTTGCTGGCAGAAACCTCAACTCCAAACCACCATCAAATGCCAAAGATCCGGCTTCCCTCCTCAAGATTGCGCAAGGAAGAAAACATACTGTGCTGGGAACCGAATCACTTGGTCAAAGAAGAAGAAGATCTACCACCACAACATCGCGAATCAACCCTAATACCTCCACGCCTCATATCCAGACTCGGAAAGAAACCTTACCTCGATCGATCGCAATGGAAGAAAAGGAAGGCCTGAAACCTCGATCCGCGGTTGATGAAGAAAAGGGGAAAACCGGAACCTCGATCAGACCTAACAGGGAAGAGGAAATCACCCTCCGGGGTCGCCTGGACGCCGCACCGAATCGATCGTCGCAGCTTCGATCGCACGAGAAAGGAAGAAACAGAGGGAAGAAGGATCGTGGCCTTGCCGATCGCTTCGATCGCTCCATGAGGGGTGGAGTTCGGCGATCGCACCGTGAGGGGAGAGGAAAAGAAATCCAATGAAAAGTTGCGGCCGGTTAGGTTATCACGAGAATGAGCTATTAAATGATGACAACTTTTACATTTAACCCCTCCAGATTTTGCCCAACCCACGCAAGCCCTTTAGTTTGGTTAATTTTACCTTCTAGCCCCTCTAATTTCCAGTATTTTAACAGAAGTGCTCCTATTTCGAGACATCATCATTGTATCTTGGGAAACGAATTGCTGCTATCCGTAAGCACCTATAGTGTAGTAATATCATTTTACGGAGATAGTGTCCAACACTAGTCTCAATGAAATCATGTTAGTTTGCATCCTCCCAGTAGCAACCCCGGAATCGACTACTAACAATACCTGTGTTGGCATGACACAGATACATGTATTAAAAGTGAGTCTAAGGTGGTAGGTTCTTTATTTCTTCAAACAAATCTAGTAGAGGAAGACATTAGAGCATGAGGGTAGGAGAATAGAAATAAAGAAGAAATGTAAAAGTAAGAAAGGAGGGAGTAGAGTGGAGAGTTAGATCTGGTCCTCTAAAGCAAGGTATTGAGATCTCCTAGTCATGGACGAAGGGGAGTGCTTCAGTTGCTTGAAATGGGAGGTTGTCTGTAGTGCATCTGGTCCTATAAATTTTTTTGTATACTATTATGGAGGATGAATTGTGATGATGTATAAATGTTTTTCTATTCTATGTAGGTGAATTGTGGTGATTTATAAATTTTTCCAATTTAAGTGGTGGGTGAATTAAAATTATATATTATGAATAAATATTAGGGACAATATTTAATGATTTTATAAATTATTATAAATGACATGTAATAGTATTATTATAGATCAGTTAAGATGGCATTTTAAATTAACTTTATAAATTATTATTACTTACAAATTTTATTGTCGTTATATAAAATTATAAGAAACTTATAATTATCAATATAAATTAATTTAGATAATATTTAAATTTATCCTTATTATTATCATAATAAGACATACATAAATGTCTTTGAAATATTCTTTTCTTATATATTTGATTGTTGGATATCTGTAGAATTAAGACCACTTTTAAAATTAGTATAGATAATTTATAATAATATTATATGAATGCCACGAATTAATATCAGAGGGTCTAAGATGACATCGTAATATAAGATGTTTTAGATAATATCATCATAATTTTAATGTCACTGTGAAAGTATTGTATAAAGACGTTTAAGTATACTCTTCGAGAACATGATTGTAGTAGTGAAATACACAAATTAAATTGTACTTCGAACTTAAGTCTTGACGAAGAAGTTAGGAGGAAAAGGCATCTTGATTATAAAATTCAATATATTTTATTTCATTGTATGTCCTTAATTCATATTATCTTTTTGGATAATTCTTAGTCGTGGGTAACAATTAGTCAAACATGCTTTCAATATCTAAGAACAATACTTGAAAATATCTAGAGCGACATGGACGCGTTTCATTGTCAAAGTATGATAAAATTCTTGTGATACTGATTTAATCCATTTGCTCGCAATGTCAGTTTTCAAACCTGGGAGAAGACATTGGGAGCTTATTTGTAAATTTTCTTCGCCTAATATATATTTTTATTTTTATTTTTCCAAAGGGATGATAACAATAAATTCCTTATAAAAATAAAAAAATTACAGTCAAATAATTGATTGAAAATAAGTAAACAAACGTGGCGTAAAAAGAGAATAGAAAGACTAATGGCTGCAATAGCAATAAGACAAAACCCTAATTTCTTGTTCTAGAGGCAGACAAATAGACTTGGGAGTTGCATCTCAATTCGAATCCCAACACTAATTTTTAATTTCGGCAATTTACAAAAGGGCGTACCTAAGTATTGGTATTTACCAAAAGGCGTACTATGGTTTCAATGTTACCAAAGGGCGCACATATTTAAGTAAACTTCCTCTTATACCCCTACCGTCAAGTACTGCATGCATTTCTCTTTCTCATTCTCTTTCTCTTTCTCTTTCACTTTGTCAGTAACGAATTTCGAGACGGACCATAAAGAGATGTTACTTTATATTTTGATTTTTATATTATGAAATCTTTCTCAAAACAAAAAAATATTGAAATTAATTAAAATATTTTTATTAAATTAAAACTAAAAGAACATTTCAGCCACCCACGTTGGGCCTGAAATGGTTCCATTTCAGGCCCAACGTGGGGCTGAAATGTTTCCATTTCAGGTCCAACGTGCCCAATATTAAGGATCTTTTCTCGATTCTTTGTTATTACATTTTAACACCTCGGAGAAGTCCAAATAAACAATGGATAGTAAATTTGAACTCCTTGTAACCTCAGAAATCCACAGGAACTGAAATTTTTACAATCGGAGGTCTCTAGGTCAATCAGTGGCCTTTTAGGGTCATTGGGCCTGAAATGGAAACATTTCAGGCCTAATCATCCTAAAAGGGCTAATGTGTCAAAATCCACTGATTGACCTAGAGAGCTCCGATTGTAAAAATTTCAGTTCCTGTGGATTTCTGAGGTTACAAGGAGTTCAAATTTGCTATCCATTGTTTATTTGAACTTCTCCGAGGTGTTAAAATATAATAATGAAGAACCGAGAAAACACCTTTAATATTGGGCATGTTGGGGCTGAAATGGGCACGTTGGGCCTGAAATGGAAACATTTCAGGCCCAACGTGGGCCTGAAATGGTTCATGAAACAATGACTTTAAAAGGGCTAATGTGTCAAAATCCACTGATTGACCTAGAGTGCTCCGATTGTAAAAATTTCAGTTCCTGTGGATTTCTGAGGTTACAAGGAGTTCAAATTTGCTATCCATTGTTTATTTGGACTTCTCCGAGGTGTTATAATATAATAATGAAGAACCGAGAAAACACCTTTAATATTGGGCATGTTGGGGCTGAAATGGGCATGTTAAACCTGAAATGGAAACATTTCAGGCCCACCATTTCAGGCCCAACATGGGCCTGAAATGGTTCATGAACCAATGACCTTAAAAGGCCTAATGTGTCAAAACCCACTATTTGACCTAAAGAGCTCCGATTGTAAAAATTTCAGTTCCTGTGGATTTCTGAGGTTACAAGGAGTTCAAATTTTCTATCCATTATTTATTTGGACTTCTCCGAGGTGTTAAAATGTAATAATGAAAAACCGAGAAGAAATCACACATTAGGCCTTTTAGGGTCATTGGGCCTGAAATGGTTGGACACCTATTGCATTGGTGATATCTAATATATAGATGTTTGAACACCTAAAACATCATCTCCTACCTCTAACCTCTCTATTCATATGGAATTTTCAGAAATCCAGATATGGGAGGTCTATCAGTGGGTTTTGGTCAAAACTCACTGATATTTCTAAACTACTCCTATTTGATTGGTGATATGTAATATATAGATGTTTGGACACCTAAAACATCATCTCCTACCTCTACCCTATCTATTCATATGGAGTTTTCAGAAATCCAGATATTGGAGGTCCATCAGTGAGTTTTGACCAAAACTCACTGATATTTCTAAACTACTCCTATTTGATTGGTTATATCTAATATATAGATGGTTGGACACCTAAAACATCATCTCCTACCTCTAACCTCTCTATTCATATAGAGTTTTCAGAAATCCAGAGATGGTAGGTCCATCAGTGGGTTTTGGTCAAAACCCACTGATATTTCTAAACTACTCCTATTTGATTGGTGATATCTAATATATAGATGTTTGGACACCTAAAACATCATCTCCTACCTCTACCCTCTCTATTCATATGGAGTTTTCAGAAATCCAGATATGGTAGGTCCATCAGTGGGTTTTGGTCAAAACCCACTGATATTTCTAAACTACTCCTATTTGATTGGTGATATCTAATATATAGATGTTTGGACACCTAAAACATCATCTCCTACCTCTACCCTCTCTATTCATATGGAGTTTTCAGGTATCCAGATATTGGAGGTCCATCAGTGAGTTTTGACCAAAACCCACTGATATTTCTAAACTACTCCATATTTGATTAGTGATATCTAATATATAGATGTTTGGACACCTAAAACATCATCTCCTACCTCTAACCTCTCTATTCATATGGAGTTTTCAGAAATCCAGATATGCTAGGTCCATCAGTGGGTTTTGGTCAAAACCCACTGATATTTCTAAACTACTCCTATTTGATTGGTGATATCTAATATATAGATGTTTGGACACCTAAAACATCATCTCCTACCTCTACCCTCTCTATTCATATGGAGTTTTCAGGTATCCAGATATTGGAGGTCCTTCAGTAAGTTTTGACCAAAACCCACTGATGGACCTACCATATCTGGATTTCTGAAAACTTCATATGAATAGAGAGGTTAGAGGTAGGAGATGATGTTTTAGGTGTCCAACCATCTATATATTAGATATCACCAATCAAATAGGAGTAGTTTAGAAATATCAGTGGGTTTTGACCAAAACCCACTGATGGACCTACCATATCTGGATTTCTGAAAACTCCATATGAATAGAGAGGTTAGAGGTATGAGATGATGTTTTAGGTGTCCAAACATCTATATATTAGTTATCACTAATCAAATAGGAGTAGTTTAGAAATATCAGTGGGTTTTGACCAAAACCTACTGATGGACCTACCATATTTGGATTTCTGAAAACTCTATATGAATAGAGAGGTTAGAGGAAGGAGATGATGTTTTAGGTGTCCAACCATCTATATATTAGATATCACTAATCAAATAGGAGTAATTTAGAAATATCAGTGAGTTTTGGTCAAAACTCACTGATGGACCTCCAATATCTGAATTTCTGAAAACTCCATATGAATAGAGAGGGTAGAGGTAGGAGATGATATTTTAGGTGTCCAAACATCTATATATTAGATATCACAATCAAATAGGAGTAGTTTAGAAATATCAGTGAGTTTTGACCAAAACCCACTGATAGACCTCCCATATCTGGATTTCTGAAAATTCTATATGAATAGAGAGGTTAGAGGTAGGAGATAATGTTTTAGGTGTCCAAACATCTATATATTAGATATCACCAATACAATAGGTATCCAACCATTTCAGGCCCAATAACCCTAAAAGGCCTAATGTGTGATTTCTTCTCGGTTTTTCATTATTACATTTTGACACCTCGGAGAAGTCCAAATAAATAATGGATAGCAAATTTGAACTCCTTGTAACCTCAGAAATCCACAGGAACTGAAATTTTTACAATCGGAGCTCTCTAGGTCAATCAGTGGGTTTTGACACATTAGGCCTTTTAAGGTCATTGGTTCATGAACCATTTCAGGCCCACGTTGGCCTGAAATGTTTCCATTTCAGGCCCAACGTGCCCATTTCAGCCCCAACATGCCCAATATTAAAGGTGTTTTCTCGGTTCTTCATTATTACATTTTAACACCTCGGAGAAGTCCAAATAAACAATGGATAGCAAATTTGAACTCCTTGTAACCTCAGAAATCCACAGGAACTGAAATTTTTACAATCGGAGCTCTCTAGGTCAATCAGTGGATTTTGACACATTAGCCCTTTTAAGGTCATTGGTTCATGAACCATTTCAGGCCCACGTTGGGCTTGAAATGGAAACATTTCAGGCCCAACGTGCCCATTTCAGCCCCAACATGCCCAATATTAAAGGTGTTTTCTCGGTTCTTCATTATTACATTTTAACAACTCAGAGAAGTCCAAATAAACAATGGATAGCAAATTTGAACTCCTTGTAACCTCAGAAATCCACAGGAACTGAAATTTTTACAATCGGAGATCTCTAGGTCAATCAGTGGATTTTGACACATTAGCCCTTTTAGGATCATTAGGCCTGAAATGGAACCATTTCAGGCCCACGTTGGGCCTGAAATATTTCCATTTCAGGCCCAACGTGGGTCTGAAATGGTTCCATTTCAGACCCAATGACCCTAAAAGGCCACTGATTGACCTAGAGAGTTCCGATTGTAAAAATTTCAGTTCCTGTGGATTTCTGAGGTTACAAGGAGTTTAAATTTGCTATCCATTGTTTATTTGGACTTCTCCGAGGTGTTAAAATGTAATAATAAAGAATCGAGAAAAGACCCTTAATATTGGGCACGTTGGGCCTGAAATGGAAACATTTCAGCCCCACGTTGGGCCTGAAATGGAACCATTTCAGGCCCAACGTGGGTGGCTGAAATGTTCTTTTAGTTTTAATTTAATAAAATTATTTTAATTAATTTCAATATTTTTTTGTTTTGAGAAAGGTTTCATAATATAAAAATCAAAATATAAAGTAACATCTCTTTATGGTCCGTCTCGAAATTCGTTACTGACAAAGAGAAAGAGAAAGAGAAAGAGAATGAGAATGAGAAAGAGAAATGCATGCAGTACTTGACGGTAGGGGTATAAGAGGAAGTTTACTTAAATATGTGCGCCCTTTGGTAACATTGAAACCATGATACGTCTTTTGGTAAATACCAATTGATCCTGTCGCCGAGCGTAGTGGAGCCGCAACCGGATGACGGTGTAGCGATGAGTGACGTGGATGCCGACGAGATGTCCTCGCGCAGAATGACAGCGTCGTGGGGGGTGTCCTCCGACCGAATGGAAGTGGATCTCGCCTGGTGCAGGGCCAACCAACTGGAGGTGAACCTGCTGAGGAAGATGACCGTTAGCAACCTAGCCGGGAGACGTCCCGGCAAGGCACTCCGACGGTCAAGTCAGTACTCCGAGGAACAGTAGAAATAATGGAGTACTGGAAATGAGGAGCTTCGCGAGCGCGTGTATGCGTACCTGATAATGAGGAGGGGAGTGGCTTATATAGCCGGGGAAAAGGACCAAGTATGGCCTGTGTCAGGATTCTCTGACAGGGTCAGAAGATATGGTATGGTTATGTCGCTTTGAGTATGGCCTGTGTCAGGATCCTCTGACAGGGTCAGAAGATATGGTATGGTTATGTCGACTGTAACCATCCTTCTTTGTCGTATACTATTTGTCTTATGTGAGGACAAAGACAGGTTTCTGTAAGTCGGCGCCTGTCAGAGAGTGTCAGTTCGTACGAGTGGTGACAGCCTGTTACCTGCAGCTGGTGCAGGTATATTTTGTCCTTATCCCAGGGTGATTCCGAGAGTGCCCGAGTGGGCATCCGGACGGCTCGCCCGGATGGGTATCAAGCATGAGCAAAAAGGACTGCCGGGCGGATGCCCTCGGCTGAACGAGGCGTGTAAGCCTTAATGTGGCCGGGCGGATGCACTCGGCTGAACGAGGCGTGTAAGCCTTAATGTGGCCGGGCGGATGCACTCGGCTGAACGAGGCGTGTAAGCCTTAATGTGGTCGGCCGGGTTTGACCGGCCGGATGAACCGCTATATTTATTCTAACCGGCCGCCTTGAGTTCGACCGGCCGGCGAAGACCCTGGGCCCGGCAAGGATGTTTGTCGAGTTGGCTGCCGTACAATGACGTGGACCTTGAAGCTGGCTAGGTCGTTTGCCACGTTGGCTGCCCGTATGGTGCCAACTATATGGCAGGATCAATAGCCTTCCCCTCGAGTCTAGTCGAAGGAGGCGATCAGTCCGACTGACTGGACCACAAGTGTGTACAACCATTCTGCGGCCGAGCGTTTTTTGCCCTATTAACATCTGGCCGGCTTAACACGAGGCTCAACAGCTGGTGCTGAGTATGCCTACACTGTCTGGGCGGAAGAAGATTTTAGCCGAGAGGGGCGTGGGCCGCCACGCACCCTTCGTTTTTAACGAGGCCGTCCGGCTGGACGAAGCATGACGGGAGCGTGGGCCGCCACGCATTCCCGACTAGCCATTGACATGATGAAGATGTCCGGGCGGATGAAAATTTTGACCGGAGGAACGTGGGCCGCCACGTCCTCGTAAATTGTCAATGCGTCCGACCGGACGAATGCTGTTAGTCGATGAGAGGTATGCTGAACACTTTTCGGCGGGAGAATGTTTGCCTTAAGTTGCAAGAAATGTGGAGTGTCATGCGCCCCCAGACGATTTTCTCGGGATAGCCCGAGTCAGTCAATTAATGGGGACGTGACATTCTAAGTCGAATGAGGTGAGGTGATACGTCCGATGAGACCGGCGCCATAACGGCATCACCTCAGCTTTAATGAACCGGGCCACGTGGCGCGCGCTGGTTGGCCGACCGGGATGCGATTTATCCCCATGATTACGAGTTTTAATGGCCATTAACGCGCGTAATTCTTTCCGCCACGCGGCAGCTTCCGACTGGCCGACACGACGACGCGCCCTGTCGCCGCAGCAGGCGACGTCAGCGCCTGCGGCGCGTCTTTTCGAGGCTGATCGTGGGACGCCTCAACAGCATGGATGAGGCGATCTCCGTACACGTGGACCTCCATCGGACGGTCTCCCTTCTTTCGGCCAAGCTATAAGTAAGCCTCCGCATTCGCCGAAACCCTCATTTGCTCTTCACTGTTCTCTTCTCTAACTCGGTGCTTCTCGCTTCTCGCCGCCGTCTTCGCGTGTCGCCGTCGGTCTCGTGCTTCTCCGTCGGTTAATCTTTTCCGCCACCACCTACGGTCAGATTCTCCCTTTTTCTTCCCTTTCTTTCTGTTCCATGGCTGCCTCTGCGTGGTATACCTCTGTCGAGTCTTCCCTTCACGACGAGACCGTCTCCGACCTCCGACTGGCCTACGACATCCCTGAAAACTACCACATTGCCGTCCCTACAAAGGCAGACAGGCCACATCAGCCCCCGGCTGGCTTCTTTGTGTTTTTCCGGGACCAACATATGTCTGGCCTGCGCTACCCTCTTCATCCCTTTATTGTAGACTTCTGTAACTTCTTCCATGTTCCTATCTTCCAGCTTTCTCCCAACGCCATTCGTATATTGTGTAATATAATAGTTCTCTTTACCCTTTACCGAGTCCCCCTCCGACCGGAGGTTCTTTATTTCTTTTATTACCCGAAGAAACAGGAGGTCGGGAATTTCTTTCTCCAGGCCCGGGCCAAATTATCCATAGTGGAGAATATTCCTTCCTCGAATAAGGGATGGAGAACTCATTTCTTCTTCATAAGCCCTCCGACCAACCCCGGGTTCCCGGTCGGATGGGTCGAAGACATGCCCCCTATAGCTCCCTTAAGAAACTTTAAATCCGACCCCTTATTTATAAGGGCTGCTTCTCTACTCGGTGGCCTACACTTCGACGGCATGAAACTTCTCAACGACGCCGTCTTGTACATATTTGGGCTAAGCCGAGTGCCTGCCGCCCTGCCCGGCACCTTCTGTAAGTCATTTTTTGTTCGCACTTCTTTCTCCCTAACTCAACATCTTCTGATTTTGCAGCCGAGATGATGTGGGAAGCGGCCCTTGATGAGGCCATTGGCCTGGATGACGAAGAATTAAACGCCCGGGCGGCCGAGCAACTGCGTCTGCGCCAGGCCAGTCTGCCCAACCAACCTACGATTCCTGAGAGCGCGGAGCCCACCCCTCCGGCTCCTTCTGCCCAACCAGCGACGACTGGTTCTAGGGAGCCGGTCGGCTCATCCAAATCTTCTGCCCCGCCAAAATCCGCCGGCAAGCAGAAGGTTCAGCCTTCGAAGCGGAAGGCCAGCGCTTCTATCCGTATAGAGGAACCGACAGAGGTGGGCCGGTCCTCTTCTGACTCTCCCGACCCGGAACCTCTGCAGAGGCGCCCAAGGACTTCAGCGACGGGCTCTCCCTCTCAACCTGCAGATGCCACTGCCAGTCCGGCTAGAGCGAGCCGGTCAGCTGATGCACCGGGTTCGTCTCGTTCGGGGGAACGGCGTTCGCAGCCGTGTGGCTATGGCGTATATCTCCCTTCGGTCGACCCAGCGACCCCCTGCGAAGTCCAGCAGCGGCTTACCCTTTACGGGGATTTGGCAGACTGCTGGGAGCAGGGCATGAGGGAGGGGACTTCCAGACCCCCGATCCGACTGGCAGACCAATTCCTTCAAGACGCTACGCATGTAAGTCGGATGCTTTGATGTTTAACCCCCTTGCTTCTTTCTAACATTTTTATTGCAGTTTTGGGCCTCCTGCTCGAGCGTCGCCTATTCCTTGGTTATAAACGCCAGGGGACGCCGAGCAGCTGAGCGGCGGCTCGCGGAATTGGAGCTCCGCCAGGCGCACACAAACTTACCGGCTGGCGAAGAGGGTACAGCTATCCTCCGCTCGGAGATACTGGACCTTAAGGAGAAACTCCGTTCCGCCGAGGAGCGACTGACGGAGGAAACCATCCGAGCGGAGGCAGCCGAGCGGGCGTATGCTCGGTCTTCCTCTCTGCACGCAACCCTTGAGCAGGAGAGGAAGAAGGCTCTGGCTGTGCAGCGCCGAACCCGATTGGACCTCGACAAGAAGGCTGTCGAGGCCAAAGCCTTGCAGGCGGAACTGGACAAGATGATGAAGTCCTCTGAGGATCTTCGGGCAACCCTGAACGAAAAAGAGCAGGAGCTGGCGACTCGGGAGTCGGGCTTTAATGCCAAGGAGAAGGCTTTAGACGCCCGAGAAGACGAGCTCCGCTTATCTGAAGGACTGCTGGCTTCTCAAGCCGTTGCCTTGGAGGAGAAGGACAAGGAGCTTGCTAACCTCCGGGCGGAAATTGACAGCCTGAAGCTGCATCAGGCAGGCGAGCCCGCCCGGATGGACGCACATCGCTTGTCTTATATCAATTCTAAGGAGTTCGGCAAGCAGTTGGGCAAGCGGACATCTGGCATGTTCAAGATGGGCTTAGAAAGCGCTGTTATGCAGCTCCAAGAGAGCGGCCATCTGCCTGCCGACCTTCCTATCAACGCCGTCCAAGTGAGCCGAGTGAAGGAGCTGCTACCCAAAGACTTCTTCCAGCCTTTTACGTAAATGTTAACCGTGTAATCCTAAGCCGCCGGCTGGGGCCCTTCTTTTTGTAATGCTTCCGAATCAATCAGCAATGAGGAGTATTTCCCCGTAACGAGTTATTTTAGATATTAAGTAGATGTTGCCCGACCAGAGAGCCAAACTAAGCGAGGGATAATGGATGTCAGGTAGCCGACCGGTTGATCTGACTAAGGTGTGATTCACCCTGCGTCCGGTCAGGGAACTAAGCTACTTTAGAGAAATGGCTAAGATAGCCGGCTAAGATAGCCGGCTGGTTGGTCCGACTGAGGGGTGTGGGTCGCCACACGCCCGGTCGGGGAACCAAACTAAGTTAGGAAAATGGCTAAGTGTAAAAGAACCAAAATAAGGAATCCAGCCAAGTAGAAGCCCCTTGGTCGGGGGTTCGGCCTACGGGATGTGGACCGCCACACACGCCCGACCGAACTTTGATACGCGCTTTAGGGCAGGATGATGTTAATCAGTCGCCGACTCAGGCTTCCAAAGGGCACCAACCTTCTGCGTGGGTCGCCACGCCTCCGGTCGGGAACCGCTTTAGGCTTCCGGATGGGCCAATCTTCCACGTGGGCCGCCACGCTTCCGACCGGGAACCAGTCCAGGCTTCCGAGTGGGCTGACGTTTAAAGTCAGTCGCCGACTCAGGCTTCCAAAGGGCACCAACCTTCTGCGTGGGTCGCCACGCCTCCGGTCGGGAACCGCTTTAGGCTTCCGGATGGGCCAATCTTCCACGTGGGCCGCCACGCTTCCGACCGGGAACCAGTCCAGGCTTCCGAGTGGGCTGACGTTTAAAGTCAGTCGCCGACTCAGGCTTCCAAAGGGCACCAACCTTCTGCGTGGGTCGCCACGCCTCCGGTCGGGAACCGCTTTAGGCTTCCGGATGGGCCAATCTTCCACGTGGGCCGCCACGCTTCCGACCGGGAACCAGTCCAGGCTTCCGAGTGGGCTGACGTTTAAAGTCAGTCGCCGACTCAGGCTTCCAAAGGGCACCAACCTTCTGCGTGGGTCGCCACGCCTCCGGTCGGGAACCGCTTTAGGCTTCCGGATGGGCCAATCTTCCACGTGGGCCGCCACGCTTCCGACCGGGAACCAGTCCAGGCTTCCGAGTGGGCTGACGTTTAAAGTCAGTCGCCGACTCAGGCTTCCAAAGGGCACCAACCTTCTGCGTGGGTCGCCACGCCTCCGGTCGGGAACCGCTTTAGGCTTCCGGATGGGCCAATCTTCCACGTGGGCCGCCACGCTTCCGACCGGGAACCAGTCCAGGCTTCCGAGTGGGCTGACGTTTAAGTCAGTCGCCGACTCAGGCTTCCAAAGGGCACCAACCTTCTGCGTGGGTCGCCACGCTCCGGTCGGGAACCGCTTTAGGCTTCCGGATGGGCCAATCTTCCACGTGGGCCGCCACGCTTCCGACCGGGAACCAGTCCAGGCTTCCGAGTGGGCTGACGTTTAAAGTCAGTCGCCGACTCAGGCTTCCAAAGGGCACCAACCTTCTGCGTGGGTCGCCACGCCTCCGGTCGGGAACCGCTTTAGGCTTCCGGATGGGCCAATCTTCCACGTGGGCCGCCACGCTTCCGACCGGGAACCAGTCCAGGCTTCCGAGTGGGCTGACGTTTAAAGTCAGTCGCCGACTCAGGCTTCCAAAGGGCACCAACCTTCTGCGTGGGTCGCCACGCTTCCGGTCGGGAACCGCTTTAGGCTTCCGGATGGGCCAATCTTCCACGTGGGCCGCCACGCTTCCGACCGGGAACCAGTCCAGGCTTCCGAGTGGGCTGACGTTAAGTCAGTCGCCGACTCAGGCTTCCAAAGGGCACCAACCTTCTGCGTGGGTCGCCACGCTCCGGTCGGGAACCGCTTTAGGCTTCCGGATGGGCCAATCTTCCACGTGGGCCGCCACGCTTCCGACCGGGAACCAGTCCAGGCTTCCGAGTGGGCTGACGTTAAAGTCAGTCGCCGACTCAGGCTTCCAAAGGGCACCAACCTTCTGCGTGGGTCGCCACGCCTCCGGTCGGGAACCGCTTTAGGCTTCCGGATGGGCCAATCTTCCACGTGGGCCGCCACGCTTCCGACCGGGAACCAGTCCAGGCTTCCGAGTGGGCTGACGTTAAAGTCAGTCGCCGACTCAGGCTTCCAAAGGGCACCAACCTTCTGCGTGGGTCGCCACGCTCCGTCGGGAACCGCTTTAGGCTTCCGGATGGGCCAATCTTCCACGTGGGCCGCCACGCTTCCGACCGGGAACCAGTCCAGGCTTCCGAGTGGGCTGACGTTAAAAGTCAGTCGCCGACTCAGGCTTCTGGAGGGTATGACGCGCCAGCCTGCGTCCCGTCCAGGTATGACTTGCCTTGTATGGCCGACCGGCTATTTTCGGTCGGGAGAGCCTTTCGTTATAGCTAGAATGCGGCGTTTTACAAGATTGCATCACTCTAGGGCTCTCTGTACATTTTCAAGTGTAGGGCACTCCACGGGCGGTTCAGCCTCTTTCCATGTTCATCCTCCAAGTAGTAAGCGCCTGAATGCAATTTCTGCACTATCTTGAAGGGTCCGCCCCACTGTGGTTGTAATTTGCTAACATCACCGACCGGCTTTATACGTTTCCAGACTAGGTCCCCGGCGTGAAATGAGCGCGGCAACACCTTCTGGTCGTACCTTTGTTTCATACGCTGACGGTACGTGAACATCCGGGCGGCCGCTTTTTCCCGGACTTCCTCTATGAGATCAAGCTCTAAGCGCCTTCTTTCATCATTCCCTTCATCATAGCTTAACCGCCTGTCGGATTCACACCCGACCTCGACCGGCACCACCGCCTCGCTGCCATAGACGAGGTGGAAAGGCGTCTGCCCGGTTGCTTCTCGGGGTGTGGTTCTGTTCGCCCAAAGGACCCCGGGCAGCTGCTCTACCCAGTTGGTTCCTGCATGATCCAGCTTTGTTTTGAGCCCTCTCAAGATTTCCCGATTGGTGACTTCTGCCTGGCCGTTGCTCTGTGGATACGCCACAGATGTAAAAGCCTGATGGATGCCGTATGTCGAGCACCATTCTTTGATTTTCTTCCCTTGAAACTGCCGACCGTTGTCAGAAACCAACTTGTGGGGGATCCCGTATCTGCATAGAATATTTTGCCACAAGAACTTAATCACCGCCTGCTCGGTGATTCTTGCTAGCGCCTCTGCTTCCACCCATTTAGAGAAGTAATCCACCGCGACCAATAAGAACTTCTTCTGGGCGGGGGCGATCGGAAACGGACCTACGATATCCATGCCCCATTGGTCAAACGGGCAAGAGACAACAGATGTCTTCATTACTTCGGTTGGCCGGTGTGGCAGGCACTGGTGTTTCTGACATGAGATGCATGTTGCGGCCAACCGGTCGGCATCCTTCTGTAAAGTTGGCCAATAATACCCGGCCAACAGAGCCTTCCGGGCGGTGGCTCTACCCCCTGAATGATTACTGCAGACCCCCATATGGACCTCTCGGAGCACATAATCTGCGTCTTCACCGCCGAGGCATTTGAGCAATGGCCGGGCGTGAGCCCGTTTATAGAGGACATCTCCGACCATAGTGTATTGCGCGGCTCTCTTTCTGAACAGCCGAGCCTCCTCCCGGTCGGATGGTACTTCTCCCCTGGTCAAGAATGCAATTAATGGAGTTCTCCAATCGGTCTCCAATTCGATCTCGGCTTGCTGCTCGATTTGCATGACGAATAAAGCATGGCAGGCCGGCCGAGGGATCACCCAAGCTCCGACGGCGCTAGCTAATTTGGCTAGCTCATCCGCTTTCAAGTTGCTTTCCCGAGGGATCTTCTGTAAGAGTACCTCCCTGAAACCCGCCTTCAGCTGTTCATAGGCATCGATGTACTCTTGCAGTCGGTCGCTGTTGACTTCGAAATTACCGGCCAGTTGCTGTATAGCAAGTTGCGAATCTGAATATAGCCACACCCGGGTGGCGCCGACATGCCGGGCGGCTTGCAGACCTGCTAGAAGCGCTTCATATTCAGCTTCATTATTCGTCGCCTTGTGTTCTAATCGCACGGACAGGTGTAGTCGTTCTTCTTCGGGTGAAACCATGAGAACGCCGATTCCGCTTCCTTGCCGAGAGGATGCCCCATCAACGTACACCTTCCATACACCCTCGGCCTCATCTGGATGCAATTCCGTGAGAAAATCGGCCAAGGCTTGCGCCTTGATAGCCGGCCGGGGTTGATATTGTATGTCATACTCGCTCAGCTCAGTCGTCCACTTGACTAGCCGCCCTGAGGCGTCTGGGTTTGTGAGTACCCGACCCAAATTACTGTTAGTCAATACAGTAATTGGGTGAGATAAGAAATACGGTCTGAGTCGTCGGGCGGCTAAGAACAGTATGTAGCCCAATTTTTCGAGTGTCGTGTACCGACACTCGGCTCCTTTAAATAAGTGGGCAAAGAAGTACACCGGCCTTTGCTCAGTTTTTTCTTGCCGGGCCAACACCATGCTGCCCGAGTCGGAGGAAGCTGCCAAGTATACATATAAATTCTCATTCGGCTCCGGCCGGGCGAGTGTCGGTAGCTCGGACAGATAAGCTTTCAGCTCCTCGAAGGCCCTGTCACATTCTTCGTCCCACTGAAATTTGGTGGCCCGGCGTAATGTCTTGAAGAATGGCAGACCCCGTTCGGCTGATCGGGAAATGAATCTGGACAGGGCGGTTATCCGCCCGGTCAGCCGTTGAGCCTCTCTGAGATTCCTTGGAGCCGGCATCTCCATGATGGCCTTTACTTTGCCCGGATTTGCTTCGATTCCCCGCTCGGTGACTATATATCCGAGGAACTTCCCGCTTCGAGCCCCGAATAGACATTTGGCCGGGTTAAGCTTCAGGCCAAACCGCCGCAGAGTTTGGCAAGTTTCTTCAATGTCGGGGATTAGTTCTTCCGCCCGGGCAGTCTTGATAAGAATATCGTCGACGTATACTTCGACGTTACGCCCCATTTGCCGACCGGAACACCTTGTTCATCATTCTTTGGTAGGTGGCGCCCGCATTCTTGAGGCCGAACGGCAT
>JAGFNQ010002149.1:319443-400005 GCA_024364735.1 Boesenbergia rotunda | reverse complement strand
CGACGCTTGAAGGGCATCTGCGTGGGTCGCCACGCTTCCGGTCGGGGAACCGCTTTAGGCTTCCGGATGGGCCAATCTTCCACGTGGGCCGCCACGCTTCCGACCGGGAACCAGTCCAGGCTTCCGAGTGGGCTGACGTTTAAAGTCAGTCGCCGACTCAGGCTTCCAAAGGGCACCAACCTTCTGCGTGGGTCGCCACGCCTCCGGTCGGGAACCGCTTTAGGCTTCCGGATGGGCCAATCTTCCACGTGGGCCGCCACGCTTCCGACCGGGAACCAGTCCAGGCTTCCGAGTGGGCTGACGTTTAAAGTCAGTCGCCGACTCAGGCTTCCAAAGGGCACCAACCTTCTGCGTGGGTCGCCACGCCTCCGGTCGGGAACCGCTTTAGGCTTCCGGATGGGCCAATCTTCCACGTGGGCCGCCACGCTTCCGACCGGGGAACCAGTCCAGGCTTCCGAGTGGGCTGACGTTTAAAGTCAGTCGCCGACTCAGGCTTCCAAAGGGCACCAACCTTCTGCGTGGGTCGCCACGCCTCCGGTCGGGAACCGCTTTAGGCTTCCGGATGGGCCAATCTTCCACGTGGGCCGCCACGCTTCCGACCGGGAACCAGTCCAGGCTTCCGAGTGGGCTGACGTTTAAGTCAGTCGCCGACTCAGGCTTCCAAAGGGCACCAACCTTCTGCGTGGGTCGCCACGCCTCCGGTCGGGAACCGCTTTAGGCTTCCGGATGGGCCAATCTTCCACGTGGGCCGCCACGCTTCCGACCGGGAACCAGTCCAGGCTTCCGAGTGGGCTGACGTTTAAGTCAGTCGCCGACTCAGGCTTCCAAAGGGCACCAACCTTCTGCGTGGGTCGCCACGCCTCCGGTCGGGAACCGCTTTAGGCTTCCGGATGGGCCAATCTTCCACGTGGGCCGCCACGCTTCCGACCGGGAACCAGTCCAGGCTTCCGAGTGGGCTGACGTTTAAGTCAGTCGCCGACTCAGGCTTCCAAAGGGCACCAACCTTCTGCGTGGGTCGCCACGCCTCCGGTCGGGAACCGCTTTAGGCTTCCGGATGGGCCAATCTTCCACGTGGGCCGCCACGCTTCCGACCGGGAACCAGTCCAGGCTTCCGAGTGGGCTGACGTTTAAAGTCAGTCGCCGACTCGGGCTTCCAAAGGGCACCAACCTTCTGCGTGGGTCGCCACGCCTCCGGTCGGGAACCGCTTTAGGCTTCCGGATGGGCCAATCTTCCACGTGTGCCGCCACGCTTCCGACCGGGAACCAGTCCAGGCTTCCGAGTGGGCTGACGTTTAAAGTCAGTCGCCGACTCAGGCTTCCAAAGGGCACCAACCTTCTGCGTGGGTCGCCACGCCTCCGGTCGGGAACCGCTTTAGGCTTCCGGATGGGCCAATCTTCCACGTGGGCCGCCACGCTTCCGACCGGGAACCAATCCAGGCTTCCGAGTGGGCTGACGCTTAAGGTCAGCTGCCGACTCAGGCTTCTGGAGGGTATGACGCGCCAGCCTGCGTCCCGTCCAGGTATGACTTGCCTTGTATGGCCGACCGGCTATTTTCGGTCGGGAGAGCCTTTCGTTATAGCTAGAATGCGGCGTTTTACAAGATTGCATCACTCTAGGGCTCTCTGTACATTTTCAAGTGTAGGGCACTCCACGGGCGGTTCAGCCTCTTTCCATGTTCATCCTCCAAGTAGTAAGCGCCTGAATGCAATTTCTGCACTATCTTGAAGGGTCCGCCCCACTGTGGTTGTAATTTGCTAACATCCCCGACCGGCTTTATACGTTTCCAGACTAGGTCCCCGGTGTGAAATGAGCGCGGCAACACCTTCTGGTCGTACCTTTGTTTCATACGCTGACGGTACGTGAACATCCGGGCGGCCGATTTTTCCCGGACTTCCTCTATGAGATCAAGCTCTAAGCGCCTTCTTTCATCATTCCCTTCATCATAGCTTAACCGCCTGTCGGATTCACACCCGACCTCGACCGGCACCACCGCCTCGCTGCCATAGACGAGGTGGAAAGGCGTCTGCCCGGTTGCTTCTCGGGGTGTGGTTCTGTTCGCCCAAAGGACCCCGGGCAGCTGCTCTACCCAGTTGGTTCCTGCATGATCCAGCTTTGTTTTGAGCCCTCTCAAGATTTCCCGATTGGTGACTTCTGCCTGGCCGTTGCTCTGTGGATACGCCACAGATGTAGAAGCCTGATGGATGCCGTATGTCGAGCACCATTCTTTGATTTTCTTCCCTTGAAACTGCCGACCGTTGTCAGAAACCAACTTGTGGGGGATCCCGTATCTGCATAGAATATTTTGCCACAAGAACTTAATCACCGCCTGCTCGGTGATTCTTGCTAGCGCCTCTGCTTCCACCCATTTAGAGAAGTAATCCACCGCGACCAACAAGAACTTCTTCTGAGCGGGAGCGACCGGAAACGAACCTACGATATCATGCCCCATTGGTCGAACGGGCAAGAGACAGCCGATGTCTTCATTGCTTCGGTTGGCCGGTGTGGCAGGCACTGGTGTTTCTGACAAGAGATGCAGGTTGCAGCCAAACGGTCGGCATCCTTCTGTAAAGTTGGCCAATAATACCCGGCCAACAGAGCCTTCCGGGCGGTGGCTCTACCCCCTGAATGATTACTGCAGACCCCCATATGGACCTCTCGGAGCACATAATCTGCGTCTTCACCACCGAGGCATTTGAGCAATGGCCGGGCGTGAGCCCGTTTATAGAGGACATCTCCGACCATAGTGTATTGTGCGGCTCTCTTTCTGAACAGCCGAGCCTCCTCCCGGTCGGATGGTACTTCTCCCCTGGTCAAGAATGCAATTAATGGAGTTCTCCAATCGGTCTCCAATTCGATCTCGGCTTGCTGCTCGATTTGCATGACGAATAAAGCATGGCAGGCCGGCCGAGGGATCACCCAAGATCCGACGGCGCTAGCTAATTTGGCTAGCTCATCCGCTTTCAAGTTGCTTTCCCGAGGGATCTTCTGTAAGAGTACCTCCCTGAAACCCGCCTTCAGCTGTTCATAGGCATCGACGTACTCTTGCAGTCGGTCGCTGTTGACTTCGAAATTACCGGCCAGTTGCTGTATAGCAAGTTGCGAATCTGAATATAGCCACACCCGGGTGGCGCCGACATGCCGGGCGGCTTGCAGACCTGCTAGAAGCGCTTCATATTCAGCTTCATTATTCGTCGCCTTGTGTTCTAATTGCACGGACAGGTGTAGTCGTTCTTCTTCGGGTGAAACCATGAGAACGCCGATTCCGCTTCCTTGCCGAGAGGATGCCCCATCAACGTACACCTTCCATACACCATCGACCTCATCTGGATGCAATTCCGTGAGAAAATCGGCCAAGGCTTGCGCCTTGATAGCCGGCCGGGGTTGATATTGTATGTCATACTCGCTCAGCTCAGTTGTCCACTTGACTAGCCCCCCTGAGGCGTCTGGGTTTGTGAGTACCCAACCCAAATTACTGTTAGTCAATACAGTAATTGGGTGCGATAAGAAATACGGTCTGAGTCGCCGAGCGGCTAAGAACAGTATGTAGCCCAATTTTTCGAGTGTCGTGTACCGACACTCGGCTCCTTTAAATAAGTGGGCAAAGAAGTACACCGGCCTTTGCTCAGTTTTTTCTTGCCGGGCCAACACCATGCTGCCCGAGTCGGAGGAAGCTGCCAAGTATACATATAAATTCTCATTCGGCTCCGGCCGGGCGAGTGTCGGTAGCTCGGACAGATAAGCTTTCAGCTCCTCGAAGGCCCTGTCACATTCTTCGTCCCACTGAAATTTGGTGGCCCGGCGTAATGTCTTGAAGAATGGCAGACCCCGTTCGGCTGATCGGGAAATGAATCTGGACAGGGCGGTTATCCGCCCGGTCAGCCGTTGCGCCTCTCTGAGATTCCTTGGAGCCGGCATCTCCATGATGGCCTTTACTTTGCCCGGATTTGCTTCGATTCCCCGCTCGGTGACTATATATCCGAGGAACTTCCCGCTTCGAGCCCCGAATAGACATTTGGCCGGGTTAAGCTTCAGGCCAAACCGCCGCAGAGTTTGGCAAGTTTCTTCAATGTCGGGGATTAGTTCTTCCGCCCGGGCAGTCTTGATAAGAATATCGTCGACGTATACTTCGACGTTACGCCCCATTTGCGACCGGAACACCTTGTTCATCATTCTTTGGTAGGTGGCGCCCGCATTCTTGAGGCCGAACGGCATGACGGTGTAGCAGTAGGTGCCGTCAGCTGTGACAAAGCTAACCTTTTCCTGGTCGGCAGCAGCCAGTGGGACTTGGTGGTATCCCTGGTACGCATCCAGCATCGATATGAACACGCTACCAGCCGTCGAGTCTACCATTTGATCGATCCGTGGAAGTGGGTAGCAATCTTTTGGGCATGCACGGTTGAGGTCTCGGAAATCAATGCATACCCGCCACTTGTCGTTGGGTTTGGACACCAGCACCACATTCGCCAGCCAGGCCAGGAACTGAACTTCCCGGATGTGTCCTGCTTCCAGAAGTCTTTCTACCTCCGCCCGGATGACTTGATTCTGCGCAGCGCTGCGATCCCTTTTCCGTTGCTTTACTGGCCGAGCGCCCGGGTAAACATGGAGCTGGTGTTCTGCGACTTCCGGTCGGACCCCCTTCAAATCTTTCGCCGACCAGGCGAATACGTCTTGATTTCGTGCGAGGGCGTCGATTAGAGATTGTTTCAGCTCCTCCGGAAGTCCTGCAGCAATTTGTATCTTGGAATCTTCCCTACCGGGCAAAAGTTGTACCTCCTCTTTGTCCTCCCGCAATTCTGCCCAAGGGGAGGCTTGCACCATGTTGCAGCTGCTACCTGCCCGCCTTGCCTTTTGACCTCCCGAGCGGACATCATCAGCATAGCAGCGCCGGGCCACGGTCTGATTGCCCTTCACCTCGCCGACTCTGTCGCCGACCGGAAACTTTACCTTGAGGTAGTAGGTGGAGACTACCGCTCTAAATTCGTTGAGAGCCGGTCGACCGAGGATGGCGTTGTAGGCAGCTGGGGCGTCCACAATCAGAAATATGGTCCATCGGGTTCTCTTGAGTGGCTCCTCTCCAAGTGAGACGGCCAGCCGTATCTGTCCGAGCGGCTGTACTTCGTTCCCCGTAAATCCGAATAGGGGAGTAGCCACCAACTCTAGCTGCGATAATTCAAGTTGCAGTTGATCGAAAGCTCGTTTATATAAAATGTTTACCGAGCTGCCGGTGTCCACAATGGTGCGGTGGACTTCGTAGTTGGCGATGACAGCCGTGATGACCAGCGGGTCATCGTGCGGCACCTCCAATCCTTGCAAATCCTGCGGCCCCCAGCTGATTTGGGGCCCTTGAGCTTGAGAGGTGATGACTCCGACTTGGTGAATTTCCAGTCGGCGCACCTGTGTCTTTCTGGCTCGGTTGGAGTCGCCTCCGGTTGGACCGCCGGAAATCACGTTGACGCCTCCTCGGACGGCGTTCTGGTGATTCGCTTGATCTTCGTCAAGTTCCTCCGCCTCTTCCTGCTCGGGCTGAGGAAACAATTGCCGGGCGGCGGGGGTATCACGCCTTTGTCCTTGTTGGGCTGTGGCTTCATGACCACGCCCTCGCCCCTGCGGGGTTTGTCGCCGTTGACCTCTGCCGAGTGGGGTCCGAGCTCTGCCAGCCGCTCGGCAGTCTTCAGTGTTGTGCGTGTTACACTGGTGAAACGCACAATACGGTGCCCACCTGTTGGGCCAATTCCCTTGTGCCACCTGCACTTGTTGGGGTCTCATTCCCGGTCGATCGGCTGGTCGGGGACTGCGAATCGGTCCTCCTGGCGATTTGTTATGTTGAGGTGCGGGCTGTGGGCTAACCATTACTTCCTTCCTCCGGGCGGCTTGCGCTTCTTCTACATTGATATACTTGACAGCCTTCCCGAGCAGGCTGTCGAAATCCTTCGGTGGTTTCCTGATCAGGGATCGGAAGAAATCACCTTCTTGGAGCCCTTGTGAGAAGGCGGTGACCAGTACTTCGGGCGTGGTGTTGGGCACCTCTATAGCTACTCTATTGAACCTCTGGATGTAGGCCCGGAGTGACTCCTTCGGACCTTGCTTCAGAGCGAACAAATTGAGGCTGGTCTTATGGTGCCTCCGACTGCTTGCAAAATGTTGCAGAAACAGCCGCTTTACCTCGGCAAAACTCTCAACTGATCCACCCGGGAGCCCGCCAAACCATCGTTGAGCCTGCCCGGAGAGGGTTGTCAGGAAAGCGCGGCATTTGACGCCCTCCGGGTATTGGTGCAACTGGGCAGAGCTTTCAAATTTCATGACGTGCTCCTCGGGGTCACTGGCCCCCGAGTACTCTGGCATGGTGAAGAATCGTAGATTCTTGGGAACGGGATCCCCAAGAATTTGTGAGGAGAAAGGGCTGCGAGTCGGACAGGCCGCGGCGGGGTCAGCTAACCCTTTCCCTTTATCTGGGCGTGTCTGGTGCGCCAGGCTGGACGCTGAAGCTTCGGTCGGGGCTGAGTGGGCCTCGTTCCGGAAAAGTGCTCGTGGAAAATTAGGAGCGCGGGGGTCGGGCTGAGCAGCCATACCTTCTGAATTTCCCCGTACAGAGGGCCCAGGGGGCCGGGCCCCTTGACTACCGGTTGGCGGATGCGATTGTTGTGCCTTCTGTGTCCGGACAGCCATCAGCATTTCATATTCTTCTGGCGAAAGAGTAACCGTCAGTGGATTGGGGTTTTCCATTCTTCGCTCTCGATCAGGCAGAAAGCCCTCCTTCTAGCGCCAAATTTGATCCTGTCGCCGAGCGTAGTGGAGCCGCAACCGGATGACGGTGTAGCGATGAGTGACGTGGATGCCGACGAGATGTCCTCGCGCAGAATGACAGCGTCGTGGGGGGTGTCCTCCGACCGAATGGAAGTGGATCTCGCCTGGTGTAGGGCCAACCAACTGGAGGTGAACCTGCTGAGGAAGATGACCGTTAGCAACCTAGCCGGGAGACGTCCCGGCAAGGCACTCCGACGGTCAAGTCAGTACTCCGAGGAACAGTAGAAATAATGGAGTACTGGAAATGAGGAGCTTCGCGAGCGCGTGTATGCGTACCTGATAATGAGGAGGGGAGTGGCTTATATAGCCGGGGAAAAGGACCAAGTATGGCCTGTGTCAGGATTCTCTGACAGGGTCAGAAGATATGGTATGGTTATGTCGCTTTGAGTATGGCCTGTGTCAGGATCCTCTGACAGGGTCAGAAGATATGGTATGGTTATGTCGACTGTAACCATCCTTCTTTGTCGTATACTATTTGTCTTATGTGAGGACAAAGACAGGTTTCTGTAAGTCGGCGCCTGTCAGAGAGTGTCAGTTCGTACGAGTGGTGACAGCCTGTTACCTGCAGCTGGTGCAGGTATATTTTGTCCTTATCCCAGGGTGATTCCGAGAGTGCCCGAGTGGGCATCCGGACGGCTCGCCCGGATGGGTATCAAGCATGAGCAAAAAGGACTGCCGGGCGGATGCCCTCGGCTGAACGAGGCGTGTAAGCCTTAATGTGGCCGGGCGGATGCACTCGGCTGAACGAGGCGTGTAAGCCTTAATGTGGCCGGGCGGATGCACTCGGCTGAACGAGGCGTGTAAGCCTTAATGTGGTCGGCCGGGTTTGACCGGCCGGATGAACCGCTATATTTATTCTAACCGGCCGCCTTGAGTTCGACCGGCCGGCGAAGACCCTGGGCCCGGTAAGGATGTTTGTCGAGTTGGCTGCCGTACAATGACGTGGACCTTGAAGCTGGCTAGGTCGTTTGCCACGTTGGCTGCCCGTATGGTGCCAACTATATGGCAGGATCACCAATACTTAGGTACGCTCGTTGATAAATTACCGTTTTAATTTCCTTACTTATCACCATCTAAGACTAAAAGCTTGTCCATGACTTGTCAAGATAAGTGCACAAATTTCTTAGCATCTCTTTTTATCTATCAGACCTCTAAAAAAAAACTCTTCGAGTTTAGAGTAAAGACATGGAATGTTTATTTGACGAAGAAGTGATACGAAAATTTATAGTATGTTTAGTGTACGAGAAGAAATATAATAAATAAGGAACAAATTAGTTATTCCAATGAAATAAAAATAATAACAAAAGATGTCATAAAAACAAATTAGATTTATTTATTTTTTCCTTCTAAAACTGTGTTCTAGTTTGTAAATACCAAAAGATGTCATGCATGTCATACGATGCACTATAAAAAAAACAACAAAAAAAATATCGACAGAATACTCCACGGAATATTTTTCTGTCGGGAATTCACCGATGGAATATTATCGATCTATTTCACCGGAAGTTTACAACGGGATAGTTTTCTGTCGAAAACTTTCGATGGAATAGATATTCCGTTGACGATCTTTGTAAATCGACGAGAATAGTTGGTGTTTCCCGCCAAAATTTATTTTCCGTCAGTAATTACCGACAAAAAATTTCGTCGAAAGTTTCCAACGGAATGGGCATTCCGTCGACGACTTTTGCTAACTGACGAGGGTATTTGGTTATTTCTGATAAAAAATAAATTCCGTCAGTAAGGCCGAATAAAATTAGGGTTGAGCCCTAATTATCGTTCATTCGCTTTGCCTGCTCTACTTTGATCCTCTCCTCTGACAATTTTGACCCTTGCAGCTCTTGGCTCTCTCTCTCTTTTCTCTCTCCGACCACCCAAGGTGTCGACCACCAGATATGGAGTGTAAAATATGGCATAGAAAAATTTACGATAAATAAGGGATAAAATTTGAAATAACCTATAGAAAATATAGGAATTGTTTTTGAAATTTTAAGAAAGGTTTATGAAAATAAATGAGCGGATTATTTTCAAATTATTTAACGAAAAATTTATTTTTTAAAAATTATATATATATATATATTCTGCCGAAGCCCTAAATCCTCACCTCCTCCTTCGCAAACCGCCGCAAGCCCTAAGCCACGCCGACTCGTGTTCCCCGTCGAATTCTTTCCTGCAATTGTTGCACTGCCCACCTTCTCCTCTAGCTTTTGTTATTCAATTCGTCATGCATCTGCGGTTCGATTCCCAGCTATGGCGTATTTGTAGGAATTTTTCCTCCAAATGGGGCACGAATCCTGGGATGCTGGGCTTCTAGACTGCACACTGCGAGCGCTTCCCGATTTACCCAGGCGACCGGTGGGAAACTTTCGTGTGGCCGGGCCGGTCGCCCGAGATTGATTAAAAAAATCCCGTTAATCATTTTTTTTTGTTATTCAATTCGTAAACAAAATAGAGTGAGAGATTTAACCAGAACAAAAAATTATGTCGTTGCCCGTTATCAATCCAAAGGAAGGTGGAAAGTTATGCCATTGCCCATTTAGGTGGATGATTGATTATTTCTCAACAATTGCAAATCAAGGGGTTGATACTGTCACACCTCCAGAGGCCCGTACTTAATCGAAAATTGAGCAGCATTTCTCCTGTACGTTGGACAATCTGAAACCTATACATACATATCTCCACACATATAAAATAACATAGTCACACTCGACTGACATTTTCACAATCATAACCACTCAGATAATAATAATATAATAATTTCTAAGCTTAATAAACTTTGAATGATAAATACGACAAGACGAAAATCCGAGGATATACGTACCAAGTTCATAAATACAGAATCATAACTCTAGAACCATAAATTAAAACAAGCCTACTGACGAAATAAGAATAGCGATACATCCATCGAAAAATAAATACAAGTCTGGAAAATACGAAATAATCACCGACGCTAAGGGACTGCAGGGCGATCCTCTTCTGGCAGCTTGAAACACCGCTATCAACTTCCTGAAACAAAATGAAAATCCAACGGTGGTGAGTTTTGGGCAAAACTCTACGGATATAAGAGTGAATAAATATATGGTATATAAAAAAGAATAAAACAAGCATATAAAAGACAAAGGTGTATAGTCTCTGAAATAAAGAACATAAATCAAATGTATCTGTATGAATAAAACATACCTAAAAACTAATGAAACACATAGGGGCATGATCAGCAATCTCCTAATAACTCAATAAATTGCTAGTACTGTCGAGAAGATCCAGATCATATAATAAATGCAAATCATAACCGAATATGCATGTCAATCAAATGCAACAATCATAGCTCAAACAAGTACAGCAAATGCACAATGCATAATATGCACATGATGTGATGACCTGCACTGTACACACACCAACCACTACTACATTAGGTAGGTTGGGTGGACAAGATACAAGAGCCATAATCTATAGCTATGCAGATACACTACAATACTTGTAGCCCTGAATGAAAAGTCATATTACATGTGACTTTAAAACAATGAAATACCTGTGGAGACTCCAAACACCTGAGGAGTATCAACTATCTGCACACAACTCCAACTAAGCGTGACACAATAGGAAATAAGATTGACGACCTATCTCAACCACAAGGGAGCTAGTAGTCGTTGGCATGCAAACAATGTTATAGTGCATGTTTCTAATATGCATAATTTCAATTAAACCAAAATCATGCAATCAATACAATACGAAGTACAATTAATACCAAAGTAAATAAACATGTACTAATCTACTAGGTATGGTTTATCTAGTACCAACCACATCCTAGATAGGTCAAATGATAGTTCTACAGTACACGCGACACTCTTTAGATCAGAAATCAAAAGTTGAGAATACTACTCAAAGGTCAATCAAGAATAAGTATCAAGCAGGAAAAATAAGGCAAATAGATTTAAGGTAAAATAGCCTACTTAGATAATAAAATAACCATGCATTTAAGGTAAACAATTCTACAGGAATCAAGGAAGAAATACCCATCTCGTAAATGGCGTATACGTATCAGATAGAGATCCTCCCACGATCAACCGTGCGTGTTCATAGTCAAAGTCCTGTGCCAAGGACAAAATTTAGCTATTGATATAACTAATAAAGTAGCTAAACTAACAATTAAACTGTATTACGATTAATCCTAACTCTTATCTCTTAATTAATTAATCAACATCCACTTAATCTCTGAGTCTATTAATTAATCCAAACCATCATTAATTAATAATCCAACTAATGCACCTCATATCAATTATTCTTTCCATATACCCATTAATCGATTATTTGATTGATTATCAATTAGCTCTAAAATTAATGTAATTATCTAATTACCTTAAGTAAATCAATTAGCTAATTCATCAACTCATGAATCTTAATTCATTTAATTTCCACCCAAACCATCCTAGTGTTAACCAACCCGCAACGATTAACCAATCACACCCTATAATCCATCATTAACCATAACTTAACTAACCATTTGCTTCCCTAATCTGATTAGGGTTAATCTTAGTATCAAGCCTAATGAATTCATCCCTTATGAAACAACCTAAGATCAAGATCAGGTAATCATATAGAGACCACTATTTGTAATAAATGGGTATAGATCACCAATAATTTAGATAAGGGAAACTTCATACCCTATGATCTCTCCTTCCTAGCTGTTGTTTATTTCTCGAACGGCAGCTCACGACACACGAGCAGCAGTGGCATAGGGTAAACCCAGAGGTTGGTGGTACCGACAACCTCGTGCCCTCAGTGATCGGAGATAGTTGGGGTGGGCAACGCCGACAAGTGGAGAAGGAGCAAAGAGATCTAGGAATGGGCAGTGTGTGGCCGACCTGGGTTGGGAGGGATCAGCGCCAGTGATGTGGAGGCCAGAGATCGCGAAGTGCATGAGGAGAAGAGGGCACAATTGCTGAGGGGAAAACCACTACCTATCTTATACTCAATTATCCCCGCAAACCTTTCAAAAAATTTCAGAAAATTATTCCAAAATTTTCCATAAGGTTGTTTCCATTTTTAAACTCTTATATATATATATATATAACCGTATTTTATATTTTTCCCCACCTACAAAAATTTGGTCCTCCAAATTTCGCTATTAACCAAGAAATTGTACTAGCCTCCCATATACAGTATATATATACTGAGTGAAAGCGAACACTACGCAACTCAAAAGCTGAAATCTTTGACCTCCAATAAGTTGTTGACAGGTTTAGCCCTAGCTTCCCGACTCGACTTTCGGAGCTACTAGGTCATATCCATAATCGGTCAAAGAATCACTCCCATGGTCAACCTCGACCATGATTGCGAATCATGTGAGTTATCTACCTGACAAACTCTAAGATAGTAAATATTTAATCATCCAGTATAGGAACCGATATACTAACTTACGAAATTAGGAATTATTCAAAACCTTTCTGAATGGTAGAGCCATAAACAAAAGGTTGTGATCTACACGTAACTACCTTATCGCTAATTAATATGTCGGAAACCGATCCAGTGACCTGTGGTGTCTTCTCTCTGATGACAGTGTAAACCCGGTCCATCTTTGAAACTGATGGTGGCATCGTCTGAATAGGTTGCGGCTGGATCATCTAAATTGCGGCTGGCTGCATAGGCTGAGGTGTTGGAAGTCCGATCGACTGCTGAGGCTGATAACTTGTAGCTTCGACCATCTACTGAGGTTGATAAACTGAAGGCTGGTAAAAAAAAAACTGAACGCTGGTAGGCTGAGTATGGCTGATTTACACTTAAATAAAAATAAAAATAAATCCTAACCACAACATCTACTTAATTAAATTTTAAGTAATCACGCGTCACTTCCTGACCTAATCATCATAATTAGGTTAAATTCCTAATCTCAAATATGGTTAACAAAACTCAATACTTCTAAGAATCAAGTTCACATCAACACATGCTCACCACAACAAACCAGGTGAAACCTTCCCGAAACAACAAACTACTTCCTTATAACAGGTCTTCACACAGGAAACTTATGGCAAGAATTCCAATTCGTACCGATCAGTATGGGTCTTCACCAAAATAGCACAGAGAAACTACACAACAAAATCAAACTATTTAAAATAGGGTTCTAAACCAATGCAACATCGAGGATCATATACTATACAACTCCATTTCATATGACATCAATGTTAAGCATAACTACAACGCATATATGATTCACGACAATCTCCCAATAGTAAATTCAAAACCAATCAGAATCATCATACCAGATAAACATTTTGAAACAGAATCATCTCCAATCATCTTGCGGCAAAAAATCCAAACACAAACTGATCAATACAATCAAAATCAAGTACATCCAAATCTGAAACCTATAGATCTACAACACTTCGTCAATTCATCCCAAATCCATTCATTATGTTCACAATGCGAAACATACGTAATCAACTCTTTACTTACTGGGGTTCTCAATATAAATCATTTACTAAAGATTACTAACCTAAAGATTGTCACTTGACAATCAAGTACAATCGAACAAACTTACCAAAATCACGCGTAGGGTGCTCAACCAAAAGGTCATTGACACCAAGTATTTATATCAAATCACTAATACATTTGTCACTATCGCCCATAAATCACCAATCAAAGACAATTTCAAATTAACAAACCGTCATGTCATAAATCCACCAATAATCTATAAATAAATCATTAGAAGACAATATATCACACAAGTTAATTTTCCACCATATCCACTAATTCCAATTTCTTCTTATATATCAATCAAGCATCCGGGGCTATGGAGTAGCGGTAGGGCGACTAGTTGCTATTCCAGGTATACGTGGTTCGATCCCCAGCTATGGCGTATTTGTAGGAATTTTTTCTCCAAATGGGGCATGAACCTTGGGATGCTGGACTTTTAGACTGCCCACTGAGAGCGCTTTCCGATTTACCATGGCGGGTGGTGGGAAACTTTCGTGGGCCGAGTCGGTCGCCCTCACATCCGACCATCAATAATTCATTTTCTTGAACAACTAAAATTATTCACTATATACCATCATAACATATCTTTATCATACCATCAAAGGAGATAGTATCTTATGCACAAGTCATCCTATTAAAATATTTTACAAGTATTAATAAAACATACAACTATTAGTAAATTTTCCAACTTACTTGCTCGTCCTGAAGAGTCCATCACCGCCAAGTCCCAGCACATCCCAGTCAAGAAAGATGACTCTGTAAAACTCCGAAAATCCAAAAAAATGAACTAAGAAAGTTCCAAGACTCTCATAAAACCGAATACCTAATAAATCGATATCAAGTAAACTTCGTATAAATCCATAAATACCCAAATAACTTTGAAAACCTAGAACTTGTGGGTTATGAGCCCACCACGCTTCCACTGCGCCACTAAATTGATGTCAGATAAATTCTACAAAAATTCGAAAAATATGTAGGCATCGTAAACTTGACTTTGATACCACTAATATGTGGCTTATAGTCATCTTGAGAAGTTTACAACTTAGACTAATTTGTTGCATATTGAAAATTCCACAATTTCATTTTTTTTCCTCATCATGTTTCCACATTATTTCCAAATTTCTGTCTCACTCTTTATTAGCTTAATTGACCCAACACTCTAAATGATAAACAAATCAACGTTGAAGTTTCCAAGTATCGGTAAATGCCTACATTGCCCCAACACTCTACATGCTATACTCACAAAGATATAGCTATATAAAGAGGAGGATAGTACTCCCCCTCAACACATCATATATCCCTAGCTCCCTCTTTCTATCTATCTCTTAGTATCCAACTTTAGTATCTTCCCTTCCAAAATGGTTGTCGGTTCTTGCATCGACGAGATCACAGTCAACGTTTCCAACTCAAGGCTTTGGAAGGGAGTGATCTGCGATGCACATATTTTGCTCCCTAAGCTCTTGCCTGACGTTTTCGCCAAAGGCGAACGTGTTGGAGAAGGAGTTGGCTCTGTTAACATTCTTCACATTGCTCCTGCAGGTGATCTATCGTTTCGTTGTTTTCTTTTACCCAATAGTAGGCCAAATAACCTTCCAAAATCACATTAAGTAAAAAGTGTTTATATGTAGAATATCAATTTGTCCGGCTAGTTTTTGTTATTGAATATATATGCTAAAATACCTTTTTTTTTTTTTTCATTTCGTGCACAAAACATTGGATCTTCCAATATGCCAATAGGAAGTGTCAACAAGAGCAAGGTAGAGATGTTGGATGAGGCAACATACTCAACTAAGTATTCGGTCATTGAAGGAGGATTTGTTGGCGTGTATTTTAAATCGGTTAGCTACGAGAGCACATTTGAAGCAACCGGCCCCAACACTTGCATTGCAAAGATCAAGACCGTGTATGAAACACTCGAAGATAAGCCTCCTAGCGAGGAAGAGTTGAAAGGCATTAGAGATGGATCAACCCAAGTGGTAAAGGCCGTTGAAGCATATTTGATTGCCAACCCCGATGTCTATGCATAAATCCCTATGTCTTGCATCGGCCAAAACTAGCTACTTGTTTTCCATCCTCGACTTATATGATAAGTCTATATCTATCGTGCATATCCAATAGTTGTGTCATTAATAAAGGATGGTTTATAAAGAATGCATCAATAAAGGATGATGTACTTTGTGCACTTGGTCGCTCGTGTAGAGAGATGGTACACAATTTTTCATCTTTGTTTCGTTGTATTAATTGTTATAAAAAATTTGATGGGAGATTTTCATCATAAATGGAACCTATATTACATGCATATACATTTGGTGAGTTGAAATGGTTTTGACAAAGAAAATATGTGTATTTAATCATTTCCAAGGAGAGGTTAGGCCATGCTAATTACTGCATTAAATGATAAAACTAATGAGCATATTTAGATATTTTAGCGTAAGTATTTTTTTTTTAAAATTACATTGCACTTTTTATACAATTATTAAAAATGATCAAGTATCTCCAATCCTGAATCTCATTTTTATATTCCACATAAACTAACTAAACATATTATGAATAAATTCATCCAGATATTCTCCGAAAAGTCTTTGTGATTTACTCAAATACCGATAACATTTAATATTTTATTTCTTAAAGTCAATTTTAGTACAGCAAATCTATCTTAAAGTCTCTCAATTTTAACAACCTAATATCATTTGAGGCCGTTCTAGTACATCATAATTTTACATATCCTTATTTAAGTTTCAACGTTTCTCCAATTCATTTTACAATAATCATAGTGTTTATTTTAGTAAACGTCATTATCTTATTTAGTCCTCACCTAGCCCCATGGGAAGATGTAATGGTTAAAAATCCTTTAGTGATAAGTTGAATTTGGACTTCAAAACTCAACTATAACATTATTAAAAGAAAAATGATAGGAAAATAAAAATGGGAGAGTGAAAGGCAAAATAAATGACGTGGTATTTTATATGCAGCGATCTTCGACGGATTCACCGTACCCCCAGGGTATAATTTGATTCGGGACGGCGACCGAAGGCCGCCGATGGTGTCCAAGCGATAATCGGATGTGTGCATGTAAAGTGTCATGTCATTCACTTTACTTTCACTCTCCCATTTTCACTTCCTTATCATTGTTTTGTTAAAAATTAGATCGAATTGATCGTCCTAAATTTAACTGCTATCTAATTAATTATTTTTTATTTAGCCCTCAACTAAGTACTTGGGGCTATGATACAATGAAAGACTATCAAATTATCACCTAACACGCGTGCCCAAGTTGGATATTACTCGATTCATCGTATTTAATCCTCACCCTAAAAGTATATTTTAAATTAAATGAAAAAAATTTAGATGTTGACATGTGTAAGTAGAATGAGAGTGCAGCTTATCAAAATTCATAATATGCAATTTACGTACGTTTATTTTAATTTCAGAAAATGAAAAAAAAACCAAGTACTTCATTTTAATTTCGGAAAAAGAAAAAATTAAATAGGAAGGAAGTGAGTATATCAAAACCGAGTCCAAATGTTATCCCAAATCTTCTATGTCCCATGTCTCATAATCATCAGCGATGATCGACGATTCGTTCAATCGTCGATCAAACACCATCAATGACCTTCGGCCACAGTCCCCAAACCAAACTATATCATGGAGATACAGTGAACTCATCGGGGATCGTCGCAATTGCGATCTCGCTGGATTCATCATCGAATCTGACGAGATCACAATTGTGGCAATCTTGATCGGTTCACAGTTCTCTCAAAATATTATTTGATTTGGGACGACGATCGAAAACCGTCTATGATATCTGTCGCCTATGGTATCCGACACTAATGGTTATGAGACACGAGGACAAAGAGGATTTGGAATAAATGATCAAAACTCATAATATGCAATTGAAGCACGATTATTTTAATCCTAGAAAAGGAAAAAAAACAAATAGGAAGGGAGTGTATTTTAATTTCGGAAAAGGAAAAAAAATCAAATATCAAAGGGGTGTTGTGAGAATAGATACGTTTATTTTAATTTAAGAAAAGGAAAAAAAAACGAATAGGAAGGGTGTGTATTTTAATTTCAAAAAGGAAAAAAATCAAATAGGAAGGGAGTGTATTTTAAATTTCGGGGGAAAAAATCAAATGGGAAAGAGCGGTTGCGAGAATCAAACTCAAGCATCTGCAATCCGAAGTGAGAATTATACTATTTGACCAAGCACCCTGTCAAACATTAATGTCAGTATCCCCAAAGGAATATATGATTAGAGCGTGAGTGTCACTTTTAAAAATTTGAGAGTAAAAATTTAGCATAGTCAATATATCTATATATCCTTCTTATGTATTTGATTTAGTAATCCACATAATTTATCTATATATCCTTCTTATGTAAAAATTTAGCACAGTATTTGATTTAGTAATCCATATAATTTATCTCTTCCGTTAGTCTTGGATTGGATTGGCGAGGACACTGGAAGCGAACGAATCGTCTTTGTTGCCGTATGTCAAATATTAATGCAACTACAATATTTTTATAATAATTTAAATTATTTATGGAAAATCCCTATAACAGCAACGGGCAAGCAACTATAGGTCTGAGAACAAGAGATGATCGATCTAGTGATCAAAACCTGACAAAGTCAGTATATTCGCCCTCCTCAGGTACTATCCACAATATCCGATCTAGTAGCCTTTGTGATTTACCTCATCGTATTGATCCTGAGACGGATTAATGGAGATGCTGGAATGAACGAATCATCTTTTATCCTCTCAAAAATAAGAGTTTGTCAACTCCCCGCCAGATCACTTATGGTTGACATTTTGTTACTTATCTGCCTCTCTTTAATCGGGCCGTTGGACAACGAGTTGGTCTTCAACAGATTCTATCTTCCTATGATCGATGTCGGGTGAATCAGATCTTGATTGAAGAAGTCAGTTTCCTTCTTCCTGGCTGAAAAATACCGACAAGAGGTTAAAAGGGGGCAAGGCATATGTTCCGGAAGGATTCAACACCGATGGCCAGTCACTAGAGTTCAGCCCACGAGGATGATGACGAAAGAGGAAGAGCTCCTACCCTGCGAGATTAACACAAACGTTAATGGGAGCATGCATGAGATTATTCGGCGGAGCCCAATCTGACGCTCAAGTCAGTATGAGAGTCTCTGAGAGAGAAAGACACTAGTACAAAAAAGACCTTTAACAACGGCTTTTAACACCAGTTGTATTAAAACCGGTGTTAAAAAAAAAGGCGGTGGCATTTTTGTAATTATTTGAACTTTAAAATACTTTTAACACCGGTTCTTTTAACAACCGGTGTTAAAAATATATTTAACTACGATTTTATAAATAACCGGGGTCATATGTTATAATTATTTGAACTTTAAAATACTTTTAACACCGGTTCTTTTAACAACCGGTGTTAAAAATATATTTGACTATGGTTTTGTAAATAACCGTGGTCATATGTTTTTCGCGCGCATGCCTTGTTCTTAATTAAGTCATACATGTCAATTATAATAGTCTAACTTTTGGTCGGTCATATATTTCCTCTGCTTAATTTGTTTCTTGCAACCCTAGCGGGCTGTGTGCGACACACGGAAGGCACGCGCAGAGGAGGAGAGGAGAAAGAAGGCGCGCAGACGAGGAGAGGAGGAAGAAGGTGCGCAGACGAGGAGAGGAGGAAGGCGCGCAGACGACTGCATCCCCGGCTGAAGGAGAGCTCGAGACGACAAGGGAAGGCAAGTATATTCTACTTTGTAAGTTCGAGTAGGGTTGGGGGGGGGGGTTGAACGGTGCTGCGAAAGGGGTTGAACGGTGCTCTGAAGGTTTTGCGATTTCGACCTAGAACGTGACATAGAACTTGACTTCTTGTAAGAATCTGAAGGTTTTGCGATTTCACTCTCAAGGTTTTGCGAATAAGGACTGTTAAAGGGCTTCAAGGACTGGCCTAATAGCATTCTTAGCAGGCATACTAGATTTTGTATAGGAGGTTAATGCTTTGTAGTTTTGAAAATGGTCATTGGTACTAACATCACTGAGAAACTCCTAGAAATTAGATCTGAATCAAAATAGAGATTGTGCTAATCTTGGACATTCAAAACTACATTCAAAACTACTAGAAACTCCTAGAAACTCCAATGGACATTCAAAACTACATTCATAGTAGGATAATTGAAGGAAAAGAGTGTTACCTTGCACCGTATTATCATATGTACGTGAATATTTTCAAGTGACTTAGAAGTTTAGTTGTGATTTTGACTAATTATTATCCAACTTGCAGGGCCCATTGGCAGTTGATAATTATTTGTCCTAAGCAAAATGTTGTCATCTTTCTCTGCTCACTGTGGAATAAAGCGAATAAAGATATCAAAACAATTATTAATAGGTAAGTTATTACCATTCGCTTTATAATATGTTTTTCTACAACTATGATTTATAAGCAATTTTTTCATAGATATATTTGGTTGATTTGTTGCCATTTATTATATTTTTTTATCACAGTGCTATGCGTTCTTGACATACGATGAAAGGCAAACACTTGGGAGCTTTTAGAATGCCTATATGGAAGGAACTACGTGTAAGTAGTTAAATGTCAAGTTTTTATATAACTATGATCTATAAGCATTTTTTTCATAGATAAATTTGGTTTATTTGTTGCCATTTATTATATTTTTTTTATCATAGTGCTATGCGTTCTTTATTATTTGATGTCTTTTGGTATGCAAGCTCCTCTATGTGCATGCTTGAGATATTGGTTACTATAATGAAAAATTAGCATGACTTTGTAACTGATTTATCCTTTTCTGCTAATGTGTCATTTTGATATTTATTTGTAGTGCCAAAAACAAACTGGCAATACAGAGTGTGGATATTATGTAAATGAGACATATGCTCAACATTGTCTCGGCGATCATAGTTGATTCATGGGACAAGGTAATTGAAGTTTTTTTAATTTTATAGATTTAATTATGTCTGGTTGAGTTGATAAGCTATTTTTTTATATAAATGTACCTTGCAGAGATTCACAAATAAGGATCCATTCTCCGAAGATGAGATTGATGACATCAAAAGATGTTGGGCAACTTATTTGTTAGAGGTTGCCAATGTAAAAGTTTAGGATAGTTTAATGTAAAAGTTAGAGGTTGCTAATTTTGACAGCTTGCAGTATTACTAATTAATGTAAAAGTTAGAGACCACTAGCATTGATTTCCATTAGTGTTCTTCCTTACATTGTAGCTTCAATTGCTTACATATATACTATTTCAATCAAGTAGTTTCAGTTTTGCATCCTGTCAACCGGATTCCACACATATTTTTTTAATGTGGCTTTTGCCATTGTCCTTTTAGCGCTTTCCTTCTTCTCATTTGATCAAAAGTTGCTTTTGAGAGTAAATTTTTACCAAAATGAGCACGAACATGGAGGAAACGTTCGAGCCTTTTCACGGAATCAAGAATGATCTTCAAGGGAGATTGATGTGCTACAAGCAAGATTGGACCAGTGGTTTCAGTGCAGGCATCAGGTATTGATCGTTGCTTCAGAAATTTATCTGAATTATTATCACTTCTGATGAACTCCTACTTGAACAATGCTTCCTTTCTTATGCTTCAATACTAATGTTTCAGGATTCTGGCTCCAACTACATATATATTCTTCGCCTCAGCAATCCCAGTCATTCCAATATGATTTTTGGCAGATGGAGTTCTAACAGCAGTGCAGACTTTGGCATCAACTGCCCTCTGTGGCATCATTCACTCTATAATAGGACAGCCTTTGCTCATTCACTAGTAAGCTAAATGATAGAGCAAGAAACTGTGAAATTTCTTTTCCCTAGCTACTTGTTTTTTTTTTGGTTTTTGAATTACAGCTAAATGATAGAGCCATTCTAGGAGCATGTTCCATAATCAACCGATTCACTCGATTAGCCGGCGAGCTTTTCGGTCTACTGATTGCAATGCTCTTTATGCAACAGGCTATCAAAGTGAGAACATACATATAAATATTATAGGTGGGCAAGCATTATTCTACGACGATGATCTTAAAATATAATATTTTTGGTTGTCACAGGGGCTTGTTGATGAATTCAGAGTGCCAAAAAGGGACAACCCAAGTGCACTAGAATTTGCACCATCTTGGAGGTTCGCCAACGGCATGTTTGCACTGGTTCTGTCATTTGGGCTTCTGCTCACTGCGTTAAGAAGCAGGAAGGCACGATCATGGCGCTACGGGGTCTCATCGCCGACTATGGAGTGCCACTCATGGTACTTGCATGTTATGGTCCTTCCAGATTTAAAATATTTGTTTCTGTTATTGGTTCTGTTATTGGTTCAGGTAACATTATATAGCGAATTGCAAAGATTTGACAAGTGCTATTATTATTGAGGCACTTATTGTCTGTTACTGTACAAGGTAATATTTTGTTCATTCGAATTTGTCCATTCTTCATTTCTTTGATGAGCTAAGCGAAGAGAGTTCTTCTGCCTAATGTAATTTAGTTTGTTACCTTGAATAGCAGCTATTGTTTTCTCCCCTTCTCCAAAAGTTGATATTTAATGGTACATTGTGACATTTGTGCGTTTCCTGTAAACTGTAATTCAGTAAAAGGATATCAATGGAATTAAGTTTCAGTTGATTATATTAGTTCGTCTTATTTTATGATTGAAGCATCAGGTATGGGCTGCAAGTGCAAAACCTGAAGCCTGCGATATCTCTGTGCAGCTTAACACGTATTATTAGACAAGGTTTGTGAGTTGTGACCTCTTTATTATATTTGTTTTCATCCCTGCAATATTCTGTTCTATGCCATCTCATGTTAGCTTAAATGCCACAGGAGCATATATACTCACTTGCTAATGGGAATTCTTATGATTTCACATTCAAAATGCTTCATTTAGCGTGGCACCCGACAGAAAATTTAATTACTTGTGCTGCCTTGAACAGTTTGTACATGTATTATGCATGAAGATCATACTGGAAGTGAAGGTCTCATTTTGCAATTTTTTTTTATTTGGATTTGCTTCTCAAGGCACATAGCTTTTGATGTTCAGTGAACAAGATACAGGAGCATGTAATTTGTTGCATGTTCTTACTGGGGCCAAAGGATTGCTCAACAGAAGGAGTTCAATCTGAGAAAGCCCCCATCATTCATTATGATTTACTGGTTTTGGGATTCTTGGTACTATACCTTAATCTATCTGCCTCTAGCTAGTTCTTTGGTTAAATCTCAAATGGCATCTGACTCCTGAATCATTTACTTGGTTTTGCTGGCCAGACCTTGTTATGTGGTCTTATTGGAGTTCCACCTTCAAATGGTGTCATCCCACAATCTCCAATGCACACGAAAAGTTTGGCCACCCTCAAACACCAAGTAAGCTCCAAATTGTGAATGATTGATTATATTGCTTCTCTCTCCGTAGCATTATTTGATATTTTTTCATTGGAATTTTCTCACAGTTGCTTCGCAATCGACTGGTAGCCACTGCACGCCAAAGCATGAAAAGAAATTCAAGCTTGACTCAAGTACTATATGGAAATATGCAAGACGCTTATAAGAGATGGAATGCTAAGCTGGTCGAAGTTCTGCAACGTACTCCTCACTATTTGATCTTGGACTAGACCGTTTACTTGCAAACTCGTGTGGCAAGCTTCTACATTGTCTTTGCTTGGAAAATCACATAGCGAGTAGGAGTATAATGTGTTATTTGATTTACATTTTGCTTTTGTTGAAAGAAAAATGGATAGTTGTAAAATACATGGATTGTTTTGTTTTTGAAACTAATTGGATGTTGCATTTACTTAATTCATGGTGTGTTATTGATTATGGATAAACTATTATATTATTGTGTTCTTTTATATGTCTAGAAAAATTATAAATAAAAATAAATATGAAATTTATATAAAAAATTAAGACTTTTGACACCGGTTGTTTCTAGAACCGGTGTTAAAACATCATTTTTAACACCGGTTGTTTCCAGAACCGGTGTTAAAAATGATGTTTTAACACCGGTTGTTTCCAGAACTGGTGTTAAAAATGATGTTTGAACGCCGATTATTTAAAATAACCGGTGTCTAAAATGGCTTTCCCGCCTCATAATTGAACTTTTAACAACGATTATTAACCGGTGTTAAATCTATATATTACACCGGTTTGTTAACCGGTGTTAAAAGTCTATACTTACAATGCCGGCTGGATCAACACCGGTTCCGGAACCGGTGTTAAAAGTCGAAAATAACCGGTGTTAAAAGCCTTTTTTCCACTAGTGAGAGCTAAGGAGAAGTATGAGTAAAATGAGTGTAACCCCTTATCTAGGGGGTTGGAGTATCTTTTATACTTGAGGCGCAGTCACACGTGTCCCCATGTTCTTCTCCACATCTCCTCAATTGTCGGTTACTGGATAATCCTTGTAATAGTCCTTGCAGCAATTAAATCCGGTCCATTACGATAATTAAGGCTTTAATGGCCGCATACTATGGGTCTTAATTATCCCATAATTATTGGTGGTAATTATCCATAAATCTGAAGAAAGGGCACGGTTTCTTAAGGTTGGATCATAAAATAGGATGATCCTTGGGCTCTGCTAGCCCGAGGTGATCTTGGGGTCTTTGTCCCAGGAGGGTCCCGGGCGTTTATCTTCCCGAGGTAATCTCGGGGCCCTGAGTTCCCGAGGTGATCTCGGGTATATTGTTAGTCATTCTAGGCCGCAAAAACTGCTTTTTGCGTTGCGGAAACCCCAGAATTTCGGCCACGGGATCCGTGCGAACATAAAATATTTACGAGTACGAGTTTGACTACTAAATCTACACTAGATCTACATGATAGAACCATTACCCTTGTTGCGTAGCCCTTCGATTTCCCGCTCGTCCAATTGCCGCCGGATCTCGTAGAGTATCAAAGCAGACACTCCTCTAGAAGTATCCACACAGGACCTTGGAGAATAGGTTGTGCTAGCAACCTTATTGCAACCCCTCGTTGCGAGAAGAAAGAGCAAAACGAAAAGAGATGCAAGATAGCTTTTTCTTCCGTGAGAAGAAGAAGGAGCAAGAACACACACGAGAGCCAAATTAAACCCTCTCTCCACCTTCTTTTTCACGCCACCACACAACCACAAAAAAGCCAAAATTAATGCAAAAAATTAATTGACCATTAATCACCATTAATTCCCAATTAATGCAAGATTAATTAATCAATTAATCATTAATTCTTGCCATAACAAGTAAACTTGCCGTTTACTTCATGCAAGCTTGCATGTGGCTAGCCAAACTCAAGTTCAACTTGAGTCCAACTCAAGTACATGTAATTCGAGTCTAGCTTGCATGTGGTTAGACTAATCCAAGTTCAACTTGAGTCTAACTCAAGTACATGCAACTTGAGTCTAACTCAAGTGTGCTTGCATGTGGTTAGATTAATCCAAGTTTAAGCTCCTGCATCCAGCCATATGGCTTAATTTGAGTCTAACTCAAATCCAATTTGAGTTTAACCCAAATGCAACTTGAGTCTAACCCAAGTCTTGGTCATCCAATGCTCAATTGTTCTTAATTAAAAGAACTCATCTCCAAATAGAATGTCCTTTTTCGTGTGTGACCCTATAGGTTCTTGTAACGTTGGCAATGTCTCTAAACACTTTTAGAGACATAAGCAATGAGCGGTATCTAGCAACACATCATTGCTACCCAAGTTACAAGAATGTTGAGATCCAACATCACCTTGTGACTAATAATTGTGACTCTCACAATATATGATAATGTCCCTCTATCCTTGATATCTAGATTGACTCAATTGAGGCATAGACCGTGTCATCCTCGAGTCAATCTATATCTTGAACTCCAAGTAGACTCACACTAATCAAATGAGCTCAATATCTCATATTGACTCACTTGGGCATGGCCATGCACTTTGTGGTCTAACTCTATCAAGAATACGATATCGCTCCCGTCATATAGGAGGGATAGATCCCATCTACATCACTCACATCCCTCTCCATAATTTGTTACATACCCAGTAATCGCCTTTATAGTCCACCCATTTACGGGTGACGTTTGACGAAGCCAAAGTACGTAACTCCTTATGTAGGAATCCATGGTGACTTCAGGTCCAAGGACTAATAGTCATACTAATAGCCACATGAGAAAGTATATGACACTCATATAACGATCCATGATACTTTCTCATGGCGGGTCATTCAGTATACATTCTCCAATGCATACCCATGTGTCAACTTGATATCTCTATATCCATGACTTGTGAGATCAAGTCATCATGTTGACTTACATGCTAGCCTCTACGTATTAACATTGTCCTTGAATGTTAATACTTGACTAGGAATTATTTAGAGTAGTGTTCTCTATATCATCTCACTATCGATTCAACTAATCGATTGATATAGATAAGAATCTTCTACTCAAGGACATTATTATGCTTAGCTATTCGGCACAAATACACGTAAGTATAATAACCATAAAACATGCCTTTATTTATACACAGGAATATGATACAAATGAGTCTATATAATCATCACATGATTGGCTCTAGGGCTCTCACTAACAATCTCCCACTAGCACTAGTGCCAATCACTGTAGTATCTAATACCCAATGATCTAGTGTGACCATCATGCTTTCTCTGTGCCAAAGCCTTGGTCAGGGGATCTGCGACGTTAGCCTCTGAGGGTACTCTGCATATCTTCACATCTCCTCTATCGATGATCTCTCGGATGAGATGGAAGCGCCGTAGTATGTGTTTGGTCCGCTGGTGTGAGCGAGGTTCCCTAGCCTGTGCAATAGCTCCATTGTTGTCACAATAGAGCTCTATGGGATCTGCGATGCTAGGAACGACCCCAAGCTCTGCAATGAACTTGCGGATCCAAACTGCCTCCTTTGCTGCCTCTGATGCAGCAATATACTCGGCCTCTGTTGTAGAATCAGCAACTGTGTCTTGCTTCGAACTCTTCCAGCTCACAGCGCCGCCATTTAGACAAAACACGAACCCTGACTGCGACCTATAATCATCCTGGTTGGTCTGGAAGCTAGCATCACTGTAACCCTTTACAGTTAGCTCCTCATCGCCCCCATATATCAAGAAATATTCTTTAGTCCTTCTCAAGTACTTAAGAATATTCTTGACCGTTATCCAGTGACGCTCACCTGAATCTGACTGGTATCTGCTCGTCATACTTAAAGCATACGAGACATCAGGACGAGTACATAGCATGGCGTACATGATAGATCCTATGGCCGAGGCATAAGGGATCTGATCCATGCGGTCTCTCTCCTCTCTAGAAGAGGGACTTTGAGTCTTCGAAAGACTCATACCATGTGACATAGGCAGAAATCCTTTCTTGGAATTCTGCATGGCAAACCGAAGTAAGACCTTGTCAATGTATGTACTCTGACTTAGGCCAAGCAATCTCTTAGATCTATCTCTATAGATCTTGATGCCTAAAATACAGGCTGCTTCACCTAAGTCCTTCATTGAGAAACAATTCCCCAGCCAAGTCTTCACAGACTGAAGCATAGGAATATCATTCCCAATGAGTAGTATGTCATCCACATACAATATGAGGAAAACTACTATGTTTCCTTCAACCCTCTTGTAGACACAGGGTTCATCTTCATTCTTGATGAAACCAAACTGTTTGATTGCATCATCGAATCGAAGATTCCAGCTCCGAGAAGCTTGCTTTAGTCCATAAATGGACCTTTGCAGCTTGCATACTCTGCCAGTATGCTTCGAATCTACAAAACCCTCAGGTTGTGTCATGTACACATCCTCGAGTAGGTTCCCATTCAGGAACGCGGTTTTGACATCCATCTGCCAGATCTCATAATCGTGGTATGCTGCAATAGCAAGCATGATCCGAATGGACTTAAACATCGCTACTGGAGAAAAGGTTTCATCATAGTCAATACCATGAATTTGTTTGAAACCCTTTGCTACCAGTCTACCCTTATAGGTATGCGTAAGTCCTCCCATGTCAGTCTTTCTCTTAAAGACCCACTTACACCCAATGGGTTTTACCCCTTCAGGTGGATCAACCAAGGTCCAAACTTGGTTGGTGTACATGGAATCCATCTCGGATCTCATGGCCTCAAGCCATTTCTCAGAATCTGGGCTCATCACAGCTTCCTGATAGGTTGTAGGCTCATTCTCAATGAGCACAACGTCATTGTCATCAGACAAGAGAAATGAATATCTCTCAGCCTGATGACGTACCCTACCAGACCTGCGAAGAGGTAGGTCTACTTGAACAGGATGTTGTTCCATAACTCCTTGTGTAACAACCTCATGATCCACAACACTTTGTGGTTCCTGTTCAACCTCCATCAAGGCCTCAGTGCTTTGGTCCATATCTTGAAGTTCTTCAAGATCGAACGTACTCCCACTAGTTTTTCTAGAAACAAAATCTCTTTCTAGAAAAACCCCAGTTTTTGCCACAAACACTTTGTGCTGACTGGGAATGTAGAAGTAATATCCCTTCGTTTCCTTGGGATATCCTATAAAATAGCACTTGTCGGATTTGGGTCCTAGTTTTTCTGAAACTTGACGTCGTACGTAAGCTTCACAACCCCAAATTCTCATAAAAGACATCTGGGGACTCTTCCCAGTCCATATCTGATATGGTGTCTTTACTACAGCCTTTGATGGAACACGGTTAAGAGTGAAGGCTGCCGTGTCCAGAGCATATCCCCAAAAGGATATAGGAAGATCTGTGTGACTCATCATGGATCGCACCATATCTAATAGGGTACGATTCCTCCTTTCGGACACACCATTCCATTGTGGTGTTCCAGGAGGAGTGAGTTGGGACAGAATCCCACACTCAGCTAGATAGTCACGGAACTCATGGCTGAGGTATTCTCCACCTCGATCTGATCGAAGTATTTTAATACTCTTGCCAAGCTGGTTTTGTACTTCATTCTTGAATTCTTTGAACTTTTCAAAGGATTCTGACTTATGTGTCATCAAGTACACATAACCATATCTACTGAAATCATCAGTAAATGTAATGAAGTACCTATAACCACCTCTGGCAGCAACATTGAAAGGGCCACATACATCGCTATGTATAAGACCTAACAAATCGGTTGCTCTTTCGCTGTGTCCACTGAATGGAGTCTTGGTCATCTTGCCAAGAAGGCAAGACTCGCATGTCTCAAATGATTCAAAATCAAATGAGTCCAGCAAACCATCTCTATGGAGCTGAGATAGGCGACTCTCATTTATATGGCCTAAGCGACAGTGCCAGATATAGGTTTGGTTCAAGTCATTAGACTTGAGCCTTTTGGTATTTATGTTATAGATAGGGTTTTCTAAGTCTAGAAGATAGAGTCCGTTCATCAGAGGTGCACTACAATAGAACATTTCATTTAAATAAACTGAACAACATTTGTTCTTTATTATAAACGAAAATCCTTTCTTGTCTAAACAAGAAACAGAAACTATGTTCTTAGTCAGAGCAGGCACATAATAACAATCATCTAACTCTAGTACAAGCCCAGAGGGCAGAGATAGCATATAAACTCCTGTAGCAACAGCAGCAACTCTTGCTCCATTGCCAACTCGTAAGTCCACCTCGCCCTTTGTCAATGCCCTGCTATTTCTCAGCGCCTGCACATTAGTACAAATGTGAGAAGCACATCCGGTATCTAATACCCATGATGTAGAAATAGACAAATTGACTTCTATAACATGAATACCTGAAGTAGAAGTCTGACTTCTCTTCTTCTGGAGATCTTCCATATATTTCTTGCAGTTCCGCTTCCAGTGTCCGGTCTCACCACAGTGGAAGCAGGTAGCATCCTTGGCAACCCCTCCTTTGGGTTTCAGTGCTTTGCCCTTGCCCTTGCCCTTGGCTTGAGACTTTCCCTTGCCTTTGGGCTTGCCCTTACCTTTGTCCTTCTGCACCATCAAAATGGGCTTGGCCTTCTTAAGATTGAGCTCAGCAGTTCTCAACATGCTGAGCATCTCAGGCAGGGGCTTGTCAATTTCGTTCATGTTCCAGTTCATGACAAATTGACTATAACTTTCGGGAAGGGACTGCAAGATCAAGTCTGTGGCCAGCTCTTGGCCCAGTGGGAATCCCAATCTCTGCAGATTCTCTATGTACCCAATCATCTTGAGTACATAGGGACCTACGGGAGTCCCTTCTTGCATCTTGCACTGAAACAGTGCCTTAGAGATCTCAAATCTCTCGTGCCTTGCTTGTCCTTGATACAGTTGACGCAGATGCTCAACCATATCGAAAGCATCCATTAACTCATGTTGCTTCTGAAGCTCAGAGTTCATGGTTGCGAGCATAAGGCATGACACATCTAATGCGTCATCTTGATGCTTCTTGTGAGCATCACGGTCAGCTCGCGTGGCACTGGCAGGAGGTGCCTCGGGAATAGGCTGCTCCAGAACGTACAGTTTACGTTCTTGTTTGAGAACTATTCTCAAGTTCCTGTACCAGTCCAGGAAGTTTGCTCCGTTGAGCTTGTCCTTCTCAAGGACAGAACGCAGAGAGAGAGTGTTTGTGTTCGATGTCATGGCGATCTACAATATATAGAAATGCAGAAAATAAATTATCACATTCCAACTATCATTTAATTAGGCCTTTAATTAAATGATTCTCCCACTGAATTATAGAAAATTTGTAGAATCAAGTCATAGATGTGGTCAAACCACGCTACAAGATTCTATCTAATTTAACTATAATATAGTGGGACAAGATCCACATCATACTAAGCCTTGAGTTAGCTTTGGCTAAATCGCCCAAGACTTAGTACGATCGGTAGGTAACAATTTACCGATTACATCTCTATGCAACTCTTGTTTATAGGATTAAAATTTACATTTACATAAAAACTTGAGTTAGCTTTGGCTAAATCGCCCAAGTTTTAATATAAATGCGATTTTTATCCTACCTTTCCAACGATTGGAATATGCCTATAGTTGGACTCGAACCGACCGAGTTAACTAGTTTCACTCAATCTGATTGAGTTTGTTCTCACCCAAGCCGTGATAGGCGGGACCAAGATTGTCCCTCCGTACCCTACCAAGATTAAATGTGTTGCTCTGCTTTGGCAGATTCAACAACAACAAATGATCGAGGTAGTGATAGGTATCAAAACTTGGTAGGCATTTACGAGTCGATTTAAATTAGATCTAATCTAATCGAGAGGGGGTGTATCATATACACATAAAGGCTCTAATTACTTTATACTAGCATGCATCACATACAAGAAAAATAAAATAATTTAATTTGTGATTTGATCATGACCCTACTATGATCTTCTCAAGCCAATGAGAAGATCTGACGGTCAACCTAGGGTTAGCTTCTCCAAGCTTCTCCTTTGACCGCCACGTGTCGTTGGCTCCCTCCATAACTCCGTCTTCGGATGGACCATCCACCATCTTCATTTTAGACATTACAAAATAAGAAAATACAGAAATAAAATAAAAGAAGCCGACTCGCAGGTCGCATACACTATACAACACGCACAACCACAAAAACGGTACGCAGACCGTAATATGAATTACAACACATTCCAATCATATTGGGTTTTTATTGGGCCATGATCATCACAAATCCATACATAATTCCAAATTATGTATTTTAAATAAATTTCTATAATTTTTTCGACAATTTTACAATATTATGAGTTACACTTCCGTAACGGTCCCGCTACACGATTTTCGGGCACGATCGCGGGACAATGCCCCTCGCGGGGTTAGGGGCAGCGCCCCTACTCGCGAAATGAATTTCGCGAGTGTCCCAAAATCACCTTACAGCAACTTAAGCCGCTGTCCCGAAAAATTATAGCGAGATCTTTCCGTTTCGGAAAGTTTTTCTCGATCGGTGAAGCCTACAAGTGTCCGAACACTTGTTGCTTCGACTTCATGAGAAAAATACCCATAAATTCTATAAATTTCGAAAAATCACAGAATATTATTTGTCTGTAAATTTTGTATCTAATACAAAAAAAACAAATTTAAACTCGTACAAGGTTCGCACGTGGCTCTGATACCACTGTTAGTCATTCTAGGCCGCAAAAACCGCTTTTTGCGTTGCGGAAACCCCAGAATTTCGGCCACGGGATCCGTGCGAACATAAAATATTTACGAGTACGAGTTTGACTACTAAATCTACACTAGATCTACATGATAGAACCATTACCCTTGTTGCGTAGCCCTTCGATTTCCCGCTCGTCCAATTGCCGCCGGATCTCGTAGAGTATCAAAGCAGACACTCCTCTAGAAGTATCCACACAGGACCTTGGAGAATAGGTTGTGCTAGCAACCTTATTGCAACCCCTCGTTGCGAGAAGAAAGAGCAAAACGAAAAGAGATGCAAGATAGCTTTTTCTTCCGTGAGAAGAAGAAGGAGCAAGAACACACACGAGAGCCAAATTAAACCCTCTCTCCACCTTCTTTTTCACGCCACCACACAACCACAAAAAGCCAAAATTAATGCAAAAAATTAATTGACCATTAATCACCATTAATTCCCAATTAATGCAAGATTAATTAATCAATTAATCATTAATTCTTGCCATAACAAGTAAACTTGCCGTTTACTTCATGCAAGCTTGCATGTGGCTAGCCAAACTCAAGTTCAACTTGAGTCCAACTCAAGTACATGTAATTCGAGTCTAGCTTGCATGTGGTTAGACTAATCCAAGTTCAACTTGAGTCTAACTCAAGTACATGCAACTTGAGTCTAACTCAAGTGTGCTTGCATGTGGTTAGATTAATCCAAGTTTAAGCTCCTGCATCCAGCCATATGGCTTAATTTGAGTCTAACTCAAATCCAATTTGAGTTTAACCCAAATGCAACTTGAGTCTAACCCAAGTCTTGGTCATCCAATGCTCAATTGTTCTTAATTAAAAGAACTCATCTCCAAATAGAATGTCCTTTTTCGTGTGTGACCCTATAGGTTCTTGTAACGTTGGCAATGTCTCTAAACACTTTTAGAGACATAAGCAATGAGCGGTATCTAGCAACACATCATTGCTACCCAAGTTACAAGAATGTTGAGATCCAACATCACCTTGTGACTAATAATTGTGACTCTCACAATATATGATAATGTCCCTCTATCCTTGATATCTAGATTGACTCAATTGAGGCATAGACCGTGTCATCCTCGAGTCAATCTATATCTTGAACTCCAAGTAGACTCACACTAATCAAATGAGCTCAATATCTCATATTGACTCACTTGGGCATGGCCATGCACTTTGTGGTCTAACTCTATCAAGAATACGATATCGCTCCCGTCATATAGGAGGGATAGATCCCATCTACATCACTCACATCCCTCTCCATAATTTGTTACATACCCAGTAATCGCCTTTATAGTCCACCCATTTACGGGTGACGTTTGACGAAGCCAAAGTACGTAACTCCTTATGTAGGAATCCATGGTGACTTCAGGTCCAAGGACTAATAGTCATACTAATAGCCACATGAGAAAGTATATGACACTCATATAACGATCCATGATACTTTCTCATGGCGGGTCATTCAGTATACATTCTCCAATGCATACCCATGTGTCAACTTGATATCTCTATATCCATGACTTGTGAGATCAAGTCATCATGTTGACTTACATGCTAGCCTCTACGTATTAACATTGTCCTTGAATGTTAATACTTGACTAGGAATTATTTAGAGTAGTGTTCTCTATATCATCTCACTATCGATTCAACTAATCGATTGATATAGATAAGAATCTTCTACTCAAGGACATTATTATGCTTAGCTATTCGGCACAAATACACGTAAGTATAATAACCATAAAACATGCCTTTATTTATACACAGGAATATGATACAAATGAGTCTATATAATCATCACATGATTGGCTCTAGGGCTCTCACTAACATATATATCTTTCTAGGGTGATCTCAAGAGTAGGTCTACCCGAGGTGGTCTCGGGAGTTTACCTTCCCGAGGGGGTCTCGGGCGTTAGAGAAAGAGAGTCGTCCAGACTCGGTGGATCTTGCCACATAGCTTCTTCAGTCCACGTGTCAACCACGGAGTGCTCAACCCCATCACATGTCCTTCCCTTCAAGTCTAATCGAAGGAAGTGTGACTCACTAATTAGACTAGTGGTGTAACAAAGAAGCTATGACGCGGTGGGTCCATAGATACATTACAGCCTTACCGGTGGCTTGTCGGGTCCAAGGAATCGAAACATTAGTCCCCGGACCCCAGGCAATTTCTTGACTTATTCCTGTTGGGGCAATCGACCCTGAGATAATCTGGAGGATCATGATATTTTGATGTGTGGGCAATATGGTTAAGTTATGATGTGTGTTATTCTCACATGTGTACATGAGTGTGCAGGTGTATAGGTACACATGGACTTGGTTGATGTCTTTAGGTGAAGGATGGCATGGAGGCAAGCTGGAGGCTTGCGTGTGCATCCGAGGGACCGTTGGATAGCAGGGATGATGAGCCGAGGGACGCAGACTTCGAGGCGTACGTGAAGGGTGGCATGGAGGCAAGCCTCCAGCTTGCATGCGCATCCGAGAGATGAGGGCCGAAGATGAAGAGGGCGTGAAGGCAACAGTCAAGGGTGCTGGTGAAGAGTCAACTGAGTTGTGAGGGTCTGAGTATGTGTGTTTGTACTCAGGGGCTAAGCCGGGAGGGTTTGAGTGCGGAGCGACTTGTACTCAAGAGTGAAACCCTAGGCTTAGGTGTGTACCAGTCGACTGGCCCATGGGCAGTCGACTGGTATAGGCTGAAACAGCTGGCAGATTCGAACGTTGTGCTGTAACGGTCGGATCTGAGTGGGACCAGTCGACTGCCCTAGGGGCAGTCGACTGGTAGCGACTGTTTCAGATTCGAGCCCTATTTAAAGGGGATCGTTTCCTACTAACTCGCTTGACGAAACTCGCTTAGGTAAAATGAGTTAGTAGTCTATTGTGATCAAAGAGCGTCCGAAGTGTTGTGGCGAGGTTTCTCCACCCACAAGGAGTGACATATCTAGCCGGAGGTTATCCGGGGGTTGATCCACCGACGAATTCTTGGATTAGTCACCCGTCCGGGGTGGATACCAAGTAAATTATGTTGTTAGCATTATTTTTATTTCTTGTTTACTTTGCATATTATTGTTTCCGCTGCTCTAACAACTTTGTAGAGATCAAAACAAAGAAAAAGTGCTATTCACCCCCTCTAGCACACCGAAAACGATCCATCAGTTGGTATTGTTGGATCGAGAGAACCTATAGAGGGGGGGGGGTGAATATCGGAAATCGTTTTTTCTTCGGAAAAACTTAGAGCAAGTATGCAGCGGAAATTAAGAAAACAAATACACAGAGACACGATCGATTTTACTTGGTTCGGAGCCTGGGTCGACTCCTACTCCAAGGCCTACGGTCGTTGACCGTTTACTTTGGGCAATACTATATGAGGCGCAATAATAGTTTACAAGGTTTGATTTACAAATTCAGCACAGTAAACTAAATAATTAAATAGACTCTTCTTTTACCGATGTCCGATTGTGGGTTGACCTTTTCCGGGGCAGCGGGACGTCGTCGGCTCGAGTTGGGAAGTTTCCGGAGCGAGGCGCGAGAGCAGAAGAGCGTGGAAGCGTTGATTGAAGTTCTTGTTCGAAGCTTGGGGTCGAGGGCCCTTTATATAGGGCCTGGGGGCGCCCGAGACGTCGGGGGTGCCCCCCCACGTGGCATTTGATCCGCCAATTTCTCGGTCAGCATTTGATCCCTTTACCTTCGGGATCAGGTTTGACCGGGGCGCCCGGAGCGCTCGGGGCGCCCGCATTGACCGGGTCAAAGCTTCATCTGCTTGGCTTCGCGAGGGTGTGCTTCGGTAGCTAGCACTGGGGGCGCCCGCAGCGCAGGGGGCGCCCGGGAGTTGAACTGTCGAAGCTGTCTTTGCTTTGTTGTGTTTTGTGTTTACCTTGGGGGCGCCCGGGACACTCCAGGCGCCCTGGTCAGCTGTTGCCTCATTCCTTTGAGGCTCTTTGAGCTGCAGACACACGTTCCTTCGGTCCTGCATCCAGGGTTAGTCCAAAACACAATAAAACAAATAACTTATTAGTTTATACAGCCTTAGTTGTCTTGGTTCTGACTTTGGGTCTCCAAAATGGAACCCTAGGTCGAACCGACGCCTACTGTTCCCTCGACGGGGAACGCGTCCTCACCTACTCCTCTCGGGAGAGTGTACCTGATGCCAACCGTTCCTCTGGTTGGACTTTTGCTTGACGGTCCTTTGCCAGGTCTTGGATGCCGAGCTGTCCTTCGCCCGGTGCCTAGCATTCCTTCGCTAGGGCTTCAGTCCCAAGCTGTCCTTCGCCTGGAGCCTAGCAGTCCTTCGCTGGGTCTTGGATACTGGCAGTCCTTCGCCAGTTGCCTAGCAGTCCTTCGCTAGGGCTTGGATACTGGCAGTCCTTCGTCAGTGCCTAGCAGTCCTTTGCTAGGGCTTTTTACTCTGCACACTCAAGTGACATGTTAGATAACAAGTAAGACTTAACTTTTGAACCCTGTTGCCATTATCAAAACACAGGTTTGACTTTGGTGCTTTCTGCACCAACAATCTCCCCCTTTTTGATTTATGGCAACCCTAGTTCAAAGAGTTAAGTTTAATCAAAAGCATAAAAATTTGTTCCCTCCCCCTGGAGAGAATCTCCCCCTAGATTTTTCAAAACTTCGTGGGGTTCTAAGTTTTTTTTTTTTAAACTTTACTTAGAATGATTTTGCACTTTGAAAACTTAAGTTTAGGTACTTAGGAAATCTCTTGGTAACTTAAGTTTTAAAAGTACAAAGGGGAATTTTTGAAAGCATGAGTTTAGAGTACTTATCAAAATTTTGAAGCCTTAAGTTTGAAATACTCAAAAGTTTGAAAGCTTTTAAGTTAAGTACTTAGTAGTATTTAAAAAACTTAAGCACTTAGTAAGCTTTTGAAATAATTTAAGTACTTAGTAAATTTTAAAATAATTTAAGTACTTAGTAATTTAAGTTTAAAGTACTTATGGAAGTTTTGAAAAACTTAAGCTTAAAGTACTTATGGAAGTTTTGAAAATCTTAAGCTTAAAGTACTTATAAAAGTTTTAAAAAACTTAAGCTTAAAGTACTTATAAAAGTTTAGTACTTCTAGAAAGGTTTTGAAAAGCTTTGAAAAGTAGCTAACTTTTTTGAAAAAATTTTTGAGAGTTTGAAAAAAAATTTGAAAAATTTGAACTCTCTCCTTTCTATAAAAAAAATTTTGAGAGTTTGAAAAAAAATTTGAAAAATTTGAACTCTCTCCTTTCTATAAAAAAATTTTTGAGAGTTTGAAAAAAAATTTGAAAAATTTGAACTCTCTCCTTTCTATCTCTCCCCCTTTGCCATATATCAAAAACAGATAGATATTGCAGAAATTAATTTGCATAAAAGAAATGACTTTTTAAAAAATTGATTTTGCTGTACTGAACCAAGACTTAGACCAAATCAGCTAATTTTCTTAGGGACCTGTCTAACCCATTTAGCTACTTACTAACTGTTATAAGCAGTAGTTTTCGCTAGGGTTAGTCAAGTTAAGTGTTTCTGTTCAAGTTAGATTTTCTAAACTTGACACTTAACTTGATTGCTGTATTAGTTGTTTTTAGTGCCCCAATTACTGTAGATGCACTGACTTAAAGCATCTTGAATTAAGGCAAAGACCTAAGCATCTCAACCCTTTCTAGGTTATCAATCAAGGTACCCTAAGGTGCTTGTGAGATGCTGGCTTCTAAATCTATAGGTGCATACAGTTCTAGGGTTAGGGCCTAAGCTAAGTCCTTTTGCGAAAAAGCCCTAGTTTTGAAAAGGGTAGTTTTGAAATAAAACTAAGTAAAAAAATTTAAAACAAACTTATTTTGAAATTAAGTAAAACAGTTTTTCAAAATTCTATTTTTAGAAACTGATTTTTAAATCAAGTAAAGCAGTAAAAAAAATCAACAGTACAGAGCACAATCCTAACTGCTGAATAGACAAGAAACCAGTACTCATAAGCTAGTCAACATAGAATAGTCAACACAGTCATACAGTCAAACATAAGTCAACCCTACTGAGTAGGGGTAGTCAAATAGGTACTGGTACAATACTAAGCAAATCTAGGACGAGGGACCGGGATGATCAGATGGGCCAGGCTGCCATGAATCGAATCGTGCCATCATTTCAATGAATCGTGCATCAGCCACTTCTCGATCGGCTCGACGAGCGTCCATCTGCTCTATATGATAGGCTTCGACCTCCTCTCGGAGACTCTGAACCTGTGTCTCTAAATGTGTCACTCTCTGGTAGAGTGTCGGTGGAGCGGGCTCGTCGATGTGTGCTCGGGCTGCTGCAGCGATGTCTCCAACGTCGACGTCAACCTCCTCGTCTGAGTCGATTGGAGCCCTGGCCTGCTGTCGTCTCCAACTAAGAACCCCGGTGGCCAATACCTCTAGACCCGCTAACGAGAAGTTCCTAAATCCTATTTCGTCAAAGTCAGTCATAGCGGTTATTTCACCCACGGTAATGTCACGACCGTGGTGATGAAGAAGGGATGTGATGATGTGGCAAAATGGTGTGCGCACTCGTCCCTGGGTCGTGACACTGGACGCATGCAGAATGGTATGAAACATATGGAGTCCAATGTCTATGTCAAGGTGATGAACTAGGGCATACAGAAGGAAAGCATGAAAGGGTCGCATGGTCCCGAGATCTCTAGTAGAGAGTGGTAAGATACAGCGGACCAGGACTCTATACAAGGCATAGTCCTGTGCCTGAAGTTCAACGGCTTGGAAACGTCTATTTGCGGGGAGTGCTTCCCTATAGAAATAGGAGTGGATGGTGTCTAAGGTAATGTGAGAGTAGGGAGGATCAAATGGAGGATTCCTAGGTGGATAGCAGCAAAATGTGGACTGAGAGGGTCGTAGTCCAAGGAACTGGTTCAACAAAGTAGGGGTTATAGACAGAGGTATCCCTTGGACAGTAGTGTGAAACATGAGATTATCTTGTCGAATTATGTTATTGTAGAATTCTGCACATAAGGATTCATTAATGGTATAAGTGCAGAAGACAAGATTATCTAATTGATAGAAGTTGATAATATTCATGGCTACGGGGCATGATTGGGTAAAGAAGTGCCGATTAAGATAACTTGTTTTAATAGGCTTGTAAATGGTTTGAGCAAACTTATTGCATAAGTCTAGGGTAGGGAATCTAGGGTCCGGACTTGGTTCGGCACCGGGGTTGGCCGGGTTTGGTCGGCGTCTTCTAAGTTAAGGAAATTAAAAGAAGTATGAAGATATTGCATTAAAAATGAATTTAAATGCAATAAAAATAAATAAAAATTATACCGGACAGCTCGTGGAGGCATGGTTGAAGATGAGGACTTGCAAGATCTCCTTGGAGTGAAAGAAGTGAAGAAGGAAGTTGAGTTTGGTGTGGGAAGAGAGGGGAATTCGGGTGCTTTATATAGGCAGATCAATGGGGGCGCCCGGGAGCTTCCGGGCGCCCTGGTCAGTGGTCACTGCCAAAGGCAGTGGTATTGACTGGTTGGGGGCGCCCGGGACAGCCCGGGCGCCCTCAACAGGCTGCTTTTGCAGCTTTTGCTGTAATGAGAGCGATGGGGGCGCCCGCGTGGTTCCGGGCGCCCCAGTTAAAGGCAGAGGCAGCTTTTATGTCTCGAGGGAAGGAAAAGGTATGGGAGGGGGCGTCCGTGTGGTCCCGGGCGCCCGGAATAGCATAGGTAAGGACAAATTTTATGTCTTGCCATCATTTAACCATGGTTTAATCGGTTTGACCATGGTTTAATTGGTTTGACTATTTTGACCATGGTTTGACTATGTTGACCATGGTTTGACTATGGTTTGACTGCTTTGACCATGGTTTGACTATGTTGACCATGGTTTGACCAAGTTGACTACTATATAGGTATTAAAGTAATTATAATTGAGTTTATTTTTACTGTCTCACCCAATCTAGGGTTTTCAATCACGTTAGCCTTATGGGTTTTGTGAGACAGGTTTTGATAAAAGAATTTTTGAAAACCATGATTTATTTTGAAAATCTTAATTAATTTTTGAAAACATTTCAATTTATTTTGAAAGGAGATGTTTGATTCTATACTTAACTGAAATTTGTGTTAGATTTGAATTTTACAAAAAGTAATTTGAATTTGAAATTCAAAAATTGGCTTCCAGGTCTTGGCGAGGCACTAGGCCTTCTTTGGCCGTAGCCTTATTGGATCATCAACCCTTTCTTTGACAAAGCCGTTTAATGAAGTTTCATTTTCAAAATTAATTTTTGAAAAAGTTCTGGTCTAACTAGTTTGGATTTTGGATCGGTAGCTTCGGCTAGTTTCACCAGTCTAAAGAGACCAAGTGAACTTGATCTTATTAGAATTGGTTTCCCTAACGTACTATCATCTCACCTCCACCCAATACTATGTTCTCACGTTTCAGTTAAGTTTATTCTGTCCTTATACTAACCTAAGTCTAAGCATGGTAAATTGCATAAATTTAAATAAACAATCAATCAGGCAAATTGTAATAATTTAATTCTATTTGACAATAAAAATAGTTTTTAATTTGGCTCCCCCTGGACTATAGCCACGATAATAATTAGGCAAGATGTGAATCTTGTCCTTGGGGATCCAATACTGATTTGATCCAGTTGGTTTGTTCAGGCACAGTTTAGGTACCCATGCCTGAACTTTACTTCTGGACTGATTCAGTACAGCAAAGTAAGATCTTTGTCGGGATTTGGTTCTATAGCCAAGTCCGGATCGATTTAGAACGGACTTCTGTTTTCCAAGAATCATGTCAAGACCCTTGGAACCAGAAGTGAATCGTTCTAAGGCCGCTCTAAGATCCTTAACCTGAGTTTTCAGGGAGGAGTTCTCTTTCTCAAGTTTTTCAACTTGAGTAGGAGTTCCTTCTTGAATTTTCTCGGTTAAGGATTTAGAGTCAGCTCCCTCCTTCAGGAGTTTTACTTCCTGTCGGAGGGATTCGACTCGGAGTTTGGCTTTCGCCAAATCTCGAGAGAGATAAGAAATAAGTTCACTTAATTGACTTTTATTGAAACCGCTTACCTTGATTTCGCCGTCTTCTGAAAAGGTTAGTCTGCCGTCGTCCTTTTCTGACTCTGACTCGGTCTCAACTTCTTCTGAAGCGGTCAACGCTAGTAGGTTTGACTGGGGTTCTTCTTCTTCTTCTTCTGATGAAGATTCGTCCCAGGTTGCTTGGAGTGCTTTCTTTCTTCTTATCTTTTTGTTCTCCTTTAGGTTTGGACATTCCATCTTGTAGTGGCCCTTCTTCTTGCACTCGTAGCAGGTTACGTTGGACTTGTTTTTGTTATTCGCGGGTTCAGCTGGTTCGTCCTTTCTTCGGCTTGTCCTCCGTGTGTTGGCTTGGTTCTTCAATTTTTTATAGTAGCTTCGGGCCAGTCGGACCAGCTCAGATTGATCTCCTTCTTCATCTTCTGCGTCTGAGTCTGAGTTAGACTCGAGTTCAGGTTGAGGTTTCTTCTTTGTCGATCTTCCAATTTTTCCTGCAACAAAGGCAATTCCTTTCTCGACCATATTGGAGTTAGTTTGTTCGTGCAGTTCTAATTCGGAAAATAATTCGTCTAATTTTATTTTAGAAAGATCCCTTGATACCTTGTATGCATCTACCATAGATGCCCACAAGGTATTTCTAGGGAAAGCGTTTAGGGCATACCTTATTAGGTCACGGTTTTCGACCTTGTGACCTATAGTGTGAAGACCGTTCATCAATTCTTGTATGCGTGCGTGGAGTTGGGCTGCTGTTTCAGTGTCGGCCATCTTGATAGTGTAGAGTTTGTTCAGGAGCAGAACCCTCTTACTGATCCTTATGTCTGATGTTCCTTCATGCAGTTCGATCAGCTTTGCCCACAGCTCCTTTGCACTGTTGAAGGGGCCCACTCGGTTCAGCTCTTCTTTTGTTAATCCGCATTGGAGAGTCTGGGTCGCCTTTGCATCGGCTTCAATTTTGCGCTTCAGGGCGTTGTCCCATTCTGAGTAGGTCTGCGGTACTCCTTCGACGTTTTTGGGGATCTCCAGTCCAGACTAGATGATGATCCACATGTCCACCTGAGTTTTCAGGTGGACCTCTATTCGACTTTTCCAGTATGAAAAGTCTTCTCCACTGAAAAGTGGAAGTCTGGCGGTGCTAAATCCTTCTTGCATGACCATTTAATCTGAAAGAGAAAACTAACAAAATTTTTTTTCCAAGACTAGGTCTTGGATTAGTAGTGCGGGATAAATAAAATTAAATAGCGAGGGGTGTTGCACCAACCTCGATTAAAAAAAAAATTCGAAGAAAATTCGAACGAGAAAAAGAAAATAAAAATCCGAATTTTTTTTTCAAACTGGTGGTTGCACCAAGCTTGAACTTCCCCGCTCTGATACCACTTGTTGGATCGAGAGAACCGATAGAGGGGGGGGGTGAATATCGGAAATCATTTTTTCTTCGGAAAAACTTAGAGCAAGTATGCAGCGGAAATTAAGAAAACAAACACACAGAGACACGATCGATTTTACTTGGTTCGGAGCCTGGGTCGACTCCTACTCCAAGGCCCACGGTCGTTGACCGTTTACTTTGGACAATACTATATGAGGCGCAATAATAGTTTACAAGGTTTGATTTACAAATTCAACACAGTAAACTAAATAATTAAATAGACTCTTCTTTTACCGACGTCCGATTGTGGGTTGACCTTTTCCGGGGCAGCGGGACGTCGTCGGCTCGAGTTGGGAAGTTTCTGGAGTGAGGCGCGAGAGCAGAAGAGCGTGGAAGCGTTGATTGAAGTTCTTGTTCGAAGCTTGGGGTCGAGGGCCCTTTATATAGGGCCTGGGGGCGCCCGAGACGTCGGGGGCGCCCCCACGTGGCATTTGATCCGCCAATTTCTCGGTCAGCGTTTGATCCCTTTACCTTCGGGATAAGGTTTGACCGGGGCGCCCGGAGCGCTCGGGGCGCCCGCATTGACCGGGTCAAAGCTTCATCTGCTTGGCTTCGCGAGGGTGTGCTTCGGTAGCTAGCACTGGGGGCGCCCGCAGCGCAGGGGGCGCCCAGGAGCAGCGGGGGCGCCCGGGAGCACGGGGGCGCCCGGGAGTTGAACTGTCGAAGCTGTCTTTGCTTTGTTGTGTTTTGTGTTTACCTTGGGGGCGCCCGGGACACTCCGGGCGCCCTGGTCAGCTGTTGCCTCATTCCTTTGAGGCTCTCTGAGCTGCAGACACACGTTCCTTCGGTCCTGCATCCAGGGTTAGTCCAAAACACAATAAAACAAATAACTTATTAGTTTATACAGCCTTAGCTGTCTTGGTTCTGACTTTGGGTCTCCAAAATGGAACCCTAAGTCGAACCGACGCCTACTGTTCCCTCGACGGGGAACGCGTCCTCATCTACTCCTCTCGAGAGAGTGTACCTGATGCCAACCGTTCCTCTGGTTGGACTTTTGCCTGACGGTCCTTTGCCAGGTCTTGGATGCCGAGCTGTCCTTCGCCCGGTGCCTAGCATTCCTTCGCTAGGGCTTCAGTCCCAAGCTGTTCTTCGCCTGGAGCCTAGCAGTCCTTCGCTGGGTCTTTGATACTGGCAGTCCTTCGCCAGTTGCCTAGTAGTCCTTCGCTAGGGCTTGGATACTGGCAGTCCTTCGCCAGTGCCTAGCAGTCCTTTGCTAGGGCTTTTTACTCTGTACACTCAAGTGACATGTTAGATAACAAGTAAGACCTAACTTTTGAACCCTGTTGCCATTATCAAAACACAGGTTTGACTTTGGTGCTTTCTGCACCAACAGGTATCAGAGCAAGTACCGCTCTTGATCGGACTAACCGCCGAGGGAGCCCTCGCTAGAGGAAGAAAAACATGGAAGACCGGTTGGAGGAGGACATCAACATACCACCATCCTATAATCATGAAGAATTTGATCATTGGAAGACAAGGATGGAAAATTGACTAGGAATGGATTGGGAATGTAGAATGACCATTGAAGACCCATTCGAAATCCTCAAGGATAAGCATGGCAAGAGGCTTCGCCCCAGATATTGGACAAGTGAACAACAAGAACAAGCTAGGGCAAATGAAAAGGTAATCAATACTTTGATTAATATCTTGCCTACTAATGTGATGAGTTGTATAGGAGATTACAAAAGCGCACTTGATTTATGGAAGAAATTGGAAGAAGTTCACAAGAACTCTACGCAAGTTCAATTAGTGGAAGAGCATGATGAAATAAGTTCAATGGTCCAAGAGGACCAAAATGAAGAATTGTCCATGCCATCAAGTGAGGAGCCATCCACCTCATCAAGAGAAGAAGAGGAAGAATCAATATCAAGAATTGAGGGGGAGAAGAGACCCTCAACTATACAAGAGCAAGAGAAGACAATAACCTTCACCAAAGCCAAGTCAAAAGAGCACATCACATGCTTTGGATGCAACGAAAAGGGGCACTACAAGGATAAGTGCCCACTATGTAAAAAGGAGGTAACTTCTAAGCCCAAATCCATTCCATTTAAATCTAATATGGGTTGTAGGAATGAGGGAGCTCAATACAAAAGAAAGAGAATTCGATGTTCACATGCGGGGAGCTCGGGCATTATCATACAAAATGTCCAAGAAGTAGAGAGCTTATGAAGATGGAGCACCTTAGAAAATGGGAAAAAGAAGAAAGGAAAAGGATCACTCATCAAGGCGGAGCCCCAAGGGTAAGGGAGGTAACCTCTAACTCTACTTATGCTTCAAATTTTTCCATGAATGCTAAAACTGTTCGTTTGAATGATAGAATTGATAACAATTGTGTGCCCATGCGTGTTTCTGGTTATAAATATCATGATAGGAATAGAAACAATTTTGTATGTCAAAACATAAAAAATTCTATGATGCATGATAAATCTAGGATATCTAGGAATAAGGACCAAGGCATAAACTCTAAGAAAGGGAGAAATATGTCTAGAAAAATAGATAGACCTAGAAATGATCAAACTAGATCTAGTGATCCTAAGATTAGGAAGTTAGAAAAGGAAAATCAAGTGTTGAGAGTAAAACTTGATCTATTAGAAAGAAACCTAGGAAGAGTCATTCAAGGGTCCAAAGGATTGAACATGATGTCAAAGGATCAAAATCAAAGGAACAGTAGGTCGGGTTCAGGATACCACCCTAAGAGGGCTAATGTTGATAAAATGGTATATTCAAGGATGCCCTATATCTATGGTAGAGAAAAAGTCAAAAATGACAAGGAAAAGTCATTTAAAAGAAAAGAGAAGAAATTGACCAGGAAAAAGGTCTATAGGGTTAAGAGAGTGATAGTGGAAGGTCAAGAAGTACCGGATGAGCACCGGTGTGGTCTTGCCTTTGTAGAAAAGTTACCTAGGGAGGAAATTAGGGCTAGGAGCTCAAGGGAGAGCTCTGAAAGTCAAAATGGGTTCCATGGTCAATGGATCTCAGGTGGTTTCCTTCTAGGAGATTGAAGAGAACTAAAGAGTGTGCCAAGAGGTTCAAAAAGCTAAGGTTTGTCTTAATCCTAGAAAATTGGCACACTAAAGGGAAAAATTATAGAGAAAAAAGGTGAAGTTTGGATGTTAATTGAGACAAATCGGTTTTAATGTCTAAATACCATATAACTTGATGCTATGAATGGATTGTGGAGGAGTATGGGAAGGAGCATCAAGGTGAGGGTAAAATTAGAACTTTTGGGAACGGTTTCTTGATACATTTTAGAGAAACTCAAAGTTTGTACCAATCTTGGAATTTGGGATAACTTTGACTGAAATTATATTTTTCCCAAGTAAATATAGGATTCACAAATCTCCCCACAAGAATTCATAATTTTTGGAAATTTGTGTAATTAGTTAGACATTTCTGAAGTTCGGACTTGCAATCTGAAAATCAGATACCAGTCGACTGCCAGGAGGGCAGTCGACTGAGAGAACCCATAGAATGTAATTACACTTTGGCCCAGTCGACTGCCCCAGGGGCAGTCGACTGGTACTATAACGACCCGAAAAATTCTCTTAATATTTCTTTAAAATATTAAGCATGTCTAGATAATTTTCCGAGGAACCTAGAAATATTAATGCGAACTTTGGCCTAGAAAATCCATGTTTTCTCATTTAAATTGGGAAAAAGGGCACTAATGGGCCTTATATGGGCTTTTTAGCACCAAAATTATTGGTGGATTTTAGGTGAAAATTAATATATATAAAGGATTCTAATAGGAAATATTAAAATAATTATGGGGGAATTTTTAGAGGATTTTCAGAATTTTGGGGAAATAAAAAGAGAAATAAAATAAAAATAAGGTGCATGGACCAAGGATTGATCCTTGGACCTCTTGTACAACCATGCATGCTCTAACCAACTCACCTAGCAAGGGAATGTTATGAGGGAATGAAGTGGATATTGGTTAAGGCTTAGAAGAAGATGAAGGGTCATGGAGAGACTCTTCATTTACCTCCTTGATGGGTTATAAAGAGGGGGGTTTGGGAGTTACCTTTTCTTTCCATCACTTTGCATTTTCTTCCTCCTCCTTCCCTCATCCTAGCCGAACACCATAAGGAGGAATTGTCCTTGGAAAAGCTTCACAAGAGGGTCTCATCTCCAAGATCAAAAGGCTTCCCAAGGATACAAGGACAAGGGGGTTCAAGGGTCCAAAGATTTTACAATTTCCTTCTCTTTTAAGGTTTAAAAATCAAGATCAACCAAGGTAAGACTCCCTCACCTGTGGTATAATAGTTCCTTATGTTTTAGCATGATTTATTGGTTGGTTTTTGGGACTTGAAGTTGAAAGAAACAAAATCAAGCACCCTAGAGACCCTATGGGTTTCGGCCACTATGTTTTAGGGTCCATGATGATGCTAAAAATCTTGATAATATTGTTAAATGTTCTCTCATGATGTTTAGGGATTAAATATAATTTTTGGGAATTTTTGGGGTACCCTAGGATACCCTAGGGTTTCGGCCAATATCAAGAACCCATGGGTAGGGTTGGGTCTAAAACCTCAAGTATGTGTTTTATGTTTTATCATGATATAAGGGAGATGGAGGGTGTTTATGTGAATGTTTCCCATGGCCTAGAGACCCTATAGGTTTCGGCCAAGTGCCCTAATAGGGTGGAAAGTTAGGACTTATTTCAAGTAAGGGCCCCAATGGCCCTATGGTAGGGTATGGTTGGTGTTTAAGCAATTGATTTGGGGTTTTAATAGAATTTCTCCATGCCCCCATGGCCTTGAAGTTTCGGCCAAGAGCAAGACTAGGGTTAAAGGATTAGGGTTGGTCTTAAGTATGGAATCAAATGTTTCCTATGGCCTAGTATGTATGTAGGAGATGTTGTTTGGGAAGTTATGTGAAGTTCCATGGACCTAGGGTTTCCTTGGGGCTTTCGGCCAAGGATCTAACCTAGGGCTAGGGTGGGGTTAAACCTACCAAGATGCTTGGGTATAGGTTATTAAGATGTATGTTTAAGTAAGGTGGAAGAATTCTATGTTAACCAAACCCTTAGTTTAGATGTCATGAATTATATGTTAGGTCATGAATGTTTGGACATGTGCCATGTTTTATGAATGATATGTATGTATGCCATGTTTTATGAATGATATGTATGTATGCCATGTCTTATAAATGATATGTAGGTATGCCATGTTCTATGAAGGAGATGTAGGTAGGCCATGATTTATGAATAATATGTTTATATGTCATGCTTTACGAATGATGTGTACATATGCCATGTCTAAGAATGAAAATGATGAATGAAGTTAAAGTTCATGCCTTCAAGGCATAATGATGATGTTAAGTATGATGAATGAATGAATATGCTATGAATGATTATGAATGAAAAAGCATGTGAAAGCATTTTATTTTATTTTATGGGCTTGTACCGGACCTAAGTAAGGTCCACGGTTCTGGACTACCGATGAAGCTGTCCACGGTTTGGGACTACCGATGAAGCTGTCCTTACGGTTCGGGACTACCGATGAAGCTGTCCTTACCCTAGTAGGTCGAGATTAGCTACCTCGTATTTACTTAGGGATGCGCACATATGATGTATGAATGTGGTACAAGCCAGGGCCCAATGAATGTTATGATTATGTTAAAGTATTTAAAAGCATGTTTTAAAGATTAAGCATCCTTATATATAAATGCTCAATTGCCATATGCATCCATCCATGTTATGCATTATATATATGATAAAAATATTATGCAAAGTAAGTTATGCACGGTATGTTATGCAAATGATTTTATTTATGTTCATGCTAGTTTAGGATGCCATGATTTAATTATGTTTATGCTAGGTTAGGATGCTATGATTTTATTTATGTCCATGCTAATTTATGAAGCCATGATTTAATTATGTTTATGCTAATTCATGATGCCATGATTTAATTATGTTTGTGCTAGTTTAGGATGCCATGATTTAATTATGTTTATGCTAATTCATGATGCCATGATTTAATTATGTTTGTGCTAGTTTAGGATGTCATGATTTAATTATGTTTATGCTAGGTTAGGATGCTATGATTTTATTTATGTTCATGCTAATTTATGAAGCCATGATTTAATTATGTTTGTGCTAAGTTAGGATGCTATGATTTTATTTAGGTTCATGCTAAGAATGTTTATGAGGTTATGTTTACGATGTTTATGTCTATGCCAAGTATGATGTCATGCTATGAATGTTTACGATGTCTATGTCTATGCCAAGTATGATGCCATGCTATGAATGTTTTCATGTTCATGTTTATGCCATGCTATGAATGTTTTCATGTTCATGTTTATGCCATGCTACGAATGTGATTAGGTTATGTTCATGCCATGTTGAATGTATGCTAAGTGATCATAAAGGCTTATGATCGAAGTAAAGCACTAAGTATGCTAATGTTTCATGTGCTCATGATTAAGTGATGAAGGGTTTTAGTGAGTAGGAAAGAGTCTTACTAAGCCTGTGTGCTTATAGTTTTATTTCCTTATACCGCAGATCACGCAAGGGGACAGTAAGGAAGCAGCAGGAGGACCTTAAAGCATGTGTGTGATAGTGACTTGGCCAAGGAGCAATATGTTTGCTCGTCTTATGACAGAACTTTACCTTTACTATTATGGGCTTGAATGTGACTCTATGACATGATACTAAGTATGACATGATGCTAAGTATGATATGATGCTAAATATGACATGATGCCAAGTATGACATGATATGATGCTAAGTATAAAGTTAATATGCCAAGTTCCCATGTTATGATGTTAGGAAGGGTAGTAAGTGCATCTAGGTGTAAGTTAAAGGTTTTCGCTGCATTATGATGTCTACATGCCCTAAGTATGTTAACGTAACGCCGCTTTATGAAAAAAAAAGCGGGCGTTACAGGTACGTGGGTTTTATAAAAGAAAAGGCGCGCCGGGGAAGCCAACCCTAGGGTTTTAGCTGATCACCCCCGGCGATTTCCTCCTCCTCCCGACTCCTCTTGCGTTCTAAGCTCCTCCTAAGCCCTAAAGTTCTTCTCTAAGGCCTCCTCTACTTCGGATCTACTTCTAGGGTTAGTAGAAACTCTTCTTTCAAGCCGATCTCTCCTCCCTACCATCATGAAACGCATAGGAAAGAGGTAAGAACTTAAATGGGTCAATATTTTCATTTAAACTATGATTTGGAACTAATGTAACGATTTTTGCATGTTTTCTTGTCATTTTCCATTATGGGGGGTGGTTTGGTGTGCATGCATGGGTTTACCTCATTTTAGTTTGGCCTCTAAGCGATCGAGGGGTGAGGGGTCCTCACGACAGTCGGGAGAGTCGAGGTTTCGGTCGGTAGAATGCCGAAAACGGTATGATCAGAATAAGTTTGTAGTTATGAATTGCCGGTATCTTAATCGGACTCTCTTTCAAGAGAAGTCCCCCCAGATAGCTGAAATGATTACACATTTTAGGATAGAAAAATTGGTATATTGCCAACATGATGTAAACCTGGAGTTGTGTCAAGACTTCTACGCCAACCTAACATGCATTAACCCTGATAAGAACCTATATGAGTCCAAAGTTGCAAGAGTCATCATTCCTTTTTCAGCTACTATGTTAGGTGCATTTTTAGGTTGTAGCGCCTCAAATAACACATCCATATTTTTCCCCACGGTGGTTGAGCCTCTTGAGTTTCATGCTGTCTCCATTGATCAAATTCATTTACATTACTTTAGGAGGCATAGGCATGAGTCTGAGCGCATCTTTGATGCAAAGCCTATGAGTCCCTTCAGTCATGTACTGTATAAGATTGTCCTGGAGTGTCTTTTGCCCATCGTCACCAAGGGGCGTGCTAGGATCAGACTACCTCATCTAGTGATGATGTATGCTCTGGATAGGAGATTGGATATAGATGTCACCCTGCATGTGTTCACGTCTATTTGTCATTTTTTCCAGAGTGTCAATGGGAAAATATATATGCCCTTCTGTCACGTCCTGACCAAGTTCTTTGCATCTCGGGGTATCCGTGTCTCTAGTGGTCAGGTTAGACACCTATCCAAGGATTACGATCAGATAGGTACACGACAGTTATCCTTGGCAGGTATTGAGTGTAGACAGGGGACATTTGTTTGGAGGGAGCTCCCGGAGGCCACTGACGCAGATGAGGAGCCCGCCGAGCTGGTCACACGTGCAGAGTACATCCAGCTCCGGTTCGATGTACACACACTTCAGGAGGATGCTCACGTCATTTGTGAGGATATTCATGAACTTTGGCAGACGGAGCAGCGGCTTGAGACAAAAATTGATAGGATTACCAGCCGCCAGGATGGCATGTACGAGATGATGCAGCAGTGGCATCTCGCTTTTCAGGGTCCTCCTCCTCCTCCTCCACCTCCAGGCGGTGATGATCACATGTTCTTCTGATCAGATGGTGCAGCTTTTGGGAGTTTTCAGTGTTGAGAGTATTAACCTTGGTTGATGTATTATACCTCTCAAACATTTGTTATTCTGATGGTTGTATTAGTTGAATGACTTCATGGCATTAGCCCTGCCTACTTTCTCATGTCTTTTGATGTATGGTACATGTTGCTTTATATTATATTTTATGTCATGAGTTGAGTTTGGGTTGCATTCTGTTATCTATGTTTTGATACTTGACTTGCATTATTGTCCTATGGTATGATACATGATTTAAATTTGGTATGAAATTCGTAAATTGTATGGATGATATGCTATGGTTTTCAAGTTAAAAGTCTTTATCTAGGCTGTTATGATATATTGTGAAATCTTACATTGGTTGTTGTGCCTATGTTTATTGATTATTATTGGATGATCAATTCTTTCTAAATAAAGGCATAAGGAGGGTTTTCATAATTATCTAGGGTTAAGAGGTAAAGAGGGGGAGTCTTTTCATCAAAATAGGAAATATATGGAAAATGGGAGAGTTGAAAACCATTCTATGTGTGGAATGTGATTGCACAAGGGGGCTAAACACATAGAAGGGTGAGGGGAGGCTAATGTTGATACAAAGTTTACATTAATTGAGAAGTTTTGGATTTATACCAAAAGTCAAGCAAGGTTGATATTTTTCATGAACCGAATTTTTCTAGGCTAGGGAATACCTTAACAATCGTGTTTGCAAAGTTTCATATTTTTTCGGATTTTCTAGAATTTGTTATGCATTTCTGAATTTCGGCTTAAAATTCTGAAATTGGCGTATCAGTCGACTGCCCTGGGGGCAGTCGACTGGTAGTGTGGACAGATTGTGAATGAGTGATTTCTGAGGGGGTTTTTTAAAAATCTGATTAAGTTCTATTTGGCACCTAGGGTAGGTTTGCTTGGGGCAATTTTTTGATGGTGTCAAATGGGGAGAACTTAGGTGTTAAGTTAGGTTTAGGTTGAAACGTAACTTGGGATTAGCAATAAGAGATGAAATTTGGGAGAAAGCATAGGTTAAGGAGGAGGTTGCCTCTTGTGTGATATGCTTGAATTTCAATTGCTTTTGCTATTATCATTGTTATATGTTTACCTAACTTAACATATTGCCACACATCAAAAAAGGGGAGATTGTTGGGGCAATCGACCTTGAGATGATCTGGAGGATCATGATATTTTGATGTGTGGGCAATATGGTTAAGTAGGATGTGTGTTGTTCTCACATGTGTACATGAGTGTGCAGGTGTACAGGTATATATGGACTTGGTTGATGTCTTCAGGTGAAGGATGGCATGGAGGCAAGCTGGAGGCTTGCGTGTGCATCCGAGGGACCGTTGGATAGCAGGGATGATGAGCCGAGGGACGCAGACTTCGAGGCGTACGTGAAGGGTGGCATGGAGGCAAGCCTCCAGCTTGCATGCGCATCCGAGAGACGAGGGCCGAAGATGAAGAGGGCGTGAAGGCAACAGTCAAGGGTGCTGGTGAAGAGTCAACTGAGTTGTGAGGGTCTGAGTATGTGTGTTTGTACTCAGGGGCTAAGCCGGGAGGGTTTGAGTGCGGAGCGACTTGTACTCAGGAGTGAAACCCTAGGCTTAGGTGTGTACCAGTCGACTGGCCCATGGGCAGTCGACTGGTATAGGCTGAAACAAGCTGGCAGATTCGAACGTTGTGCTGTAACGGTCGGATCTGAGTGGGACCAGTCAACTGCCCCAGGGGCTCGTTTCCTACTAACTCGCTTGACGAAACTCGCTTGGGTAAAGTGAGTTAGTAGTCTATTGTGATCAAAGAGCGTCCGAAGTGTTGTGGCGAGGTTTCTCCACCCACAAGGAGCGACAGATCTAGCCGGAGGTTATCCGGGGGTTGATCCACCGACGAATTCTTGGATTAGTCACCCGTCCGGGGTGGATACCAAGTAAATCAGGTTGTTAGCATTGTTTTTATTTCTTGTTTACTTTGCATATTATTGTTTCTGCTGCGCTAACGACTTTGTAGAGATCAAAACAAAGAAAAAGTGTTATTCACCCCCTCTAGCACACCGAAAACGATCTATCAAGTCCCAAAATCCCTGTGAGTTCCAAGGCAGCGCAATAATAGCTATCCATGGCCCATTAAAGGCGCATGGGATTTCTTAATGGCGACAAGGTGGCCCAGCGAATGTAGCCTCGACATGTCCTCCGCCATTCTCTGCGCGGTGATCTCCCGCTGCTATGCGATGCAAGGCTATATGAAGCGATGGCTGTAAAGGGGGAGGTAGCACCTAGAGATGTGCACCCAGCGCTGTTGACATACCCCGTTCCTATTGCTCACACGAGGACAGCTTCCCTCTATAAAACGGATGCAACAGTGCCCTCCCACCTTCTTGCCTTACTTGTTGTCAACGTCCTTGCTCGCCCTTCGTTCATCTCGCAGCTGCATCCCTTCCAAGTATAAGTCTTCTCCCTTCATTCACCATCATGGGTCCAGTAGGGAAGAAGAAGAAGACCCAAAGCAGGGGCGAAGATCACTCAGGGGAACCAACTTATCACCCAGAGTAGTATGAGACCATCTCCTCTAGGGTTAAGTTAAAGACCCTCCAAGCCGCCCGCGAGAAGTATGGTATCCCGACGGACTTGGAGGTGGAGGTGCTTGCATTAGGTCAATCACTCATAGAACCTCCCCTAGGTTTCTTCACTTTTTTCTTAGGACAGCTAGAGTTAGGGCTCCGTTTCCCTAGTCTTCTCTTCTTCATGAGTATTGTCGCTTACTTTGGCATTCCCCTACACTAACTGGATCCAAACGCCTTTGCTCAGATGGGCGGAGCGTTTGTCCTTTTCAAACTTTCTGATATCCCTTTGACCCCTTGGTTTTTCCATTTCTTCTTCGTCCCTACCTTGGCATCTAGGGGGGCTTTTAGTTTTACTGCCCGCACTAGACATAGGTTCTTAGGGAGTCTTCCTTCCTCCCATAAGAGATGGAAGGAGCATTTTTTCTTTATTCGACTCCCTGAGCGCCCCTTCAGCCCTAATCGCTGGAGTGAGAGCCTGCCGCACATCCCGGACCTCAGCGACTTCCAACAGGACACAGGGTACCAGAGGGCGAGGGGTATCCTAGCTGGGATGGAGTTCCACGACCTTCGGTTGGTTCAATGCGAGGGGCTTCTTTACAGGGCGGACCTAAGCCCCAAAGTCACGAGCCTTAGCCCCAACCTCCGTAAGTTTCCTTTTCTACGCATATCATTGTTAATTCTAACTGATACCCTTTTGTCTTCACTTTGCAGACGACATAATGCTTTCCCGAGCTATTAACCAGCTCTTGAAGTGGGAGCAAACCAATGAGTAGGATCTGGTTCTCGCTCCAGCTCCTTCCATCTCGGTGGGTGTCCTAGATGAGGGCTTCGAGGAGGCGGCCGAACGGTCAGAAGACCAGGCAGCCCTAGAGCCACCCCAAGATCCAGGGACAGCCGAGCGACCCACCAAACCTGAAGGGGATTCCCCTCCCTCCCCCCTCAAAACAAGAGAGGGGGAACTTGCGCCTACGCCTCCCGCCGAGCAACCGGTGCTCGGGGCAACCGAGAAAAAACGGCGGAAACGGCTTGCCCAGAAGCCGACCCCCTAGAAGAGGTTGAGGAAGATCACATCCTCATAGCTCTCGCCCGCTGTTGATGAGGAGGACGTGGTGCCTCTGTCTAAGATCATTCAGAGGATGCCCTCCTCTCCTTCGGGGCTCTCTACTAATCTGGACACCCTTGATCCAACCGCCCCCACCGATATTCTAGTTACTCGGCAAGGCATGGAAGTGTTTCCCGGTGTGCCTCGCTCCCAACGAATGGTCCCGGTTGTTGGGACCGGGTGCATGTTGACAAGGATACGGGTTCGTAATATTTTAAAATTTTACGTGCAGCGGAAGAAATAACATAAAATAATTTCACAAATTATTTTAACCACGTATCTAGCATGCGACCTTATGATGTGTGGACGTAATCATAAATTAAAACATTGCGGAAAAGTAAACTAATTTACTTTGTACCTCGCGTAACTCGAAGAAAAGGGACGAGATCCAACCGTAGCGTCCCTTGGAAGCTTCGCCTCTATTCGCGTCCACGCCGAGTTCTCTTCGGGATGACTTCGCAAAGTCACGAGTTTTGTGCCGACGAGAACTACTAGATTCTCCAAAAGCACAACTAGAATATCAAGAGAGAAATTTGGAAACTAACCACCAAGTAACGGAATCAAAATTCCGGAAGGGAAGGAAGGAGTTGCGATCCGCTTCTTCTTCTTCGGCACCTTCTTGGTGGATGAAGCAATCGGCCACCCTTGGGATGTGCACTGGCCCTAGGGGAGGAGAGAGAGCCGGCCCTAGAGAGAGAGAGGGGCGCTGGCCCTAGAGAGAGAGAGAGTTAGAGAGAGAGAGAGGGAGCAACTAATCTCTCGATTAATTGATTAAGGAATTCAAGCATAGCCTTGGTTCCTTTATATAGTAGCCTCTCCCTTGCCAAGTCTCCCCTTTAACGGAATTTTTCATAAGAAATTTATCCTATAAATTTTCTTATGAATTATTCCGTTTAAGCCAAGTTTTATTATAACTAACTTTATAATAAAACAAATACATCTCTCCTTTTATTATGGAATAAAATTTACAAGAAATTTATAAATTTTTCTTATCATGGAAAAATCAATTCATAATTGATTTTATAAAATTAAAATAAACCGATCCATGGTTCATTTTAATTTCCATAAAAGGAATAAATTTCTACAAATTTCTTTATATAAATTTCTTTATATAAATCTCTTTATATAAATTTCTTTATATAGATTTATTTATCCATAATTTTATAAAATAAATCGCGCTTGATTTATTTTATAAAATAAACCAAATAAATTGGTTTTCTCTCCAAGTGGTGGCCGCCCAAACCAAAGGGGGTTGGCACCCTCTTTGGCCGGCCAAACCGAGCCGAACCCATCGCGAATTAAACTCATTTAATTCGCCCAATAAGCCTTCAAAAGACTTAGCCATTTTTAGCTTCCGTTGCGCTTCTGATTAACTCAGATTCGACTTATTTCTCTTGATCGGAAAATCTAATTTTCAACTCGTTTTAAATCCCTCGGATTACTCGTAGTGCGTGTGACTAAATAGGCTTTCGATTTATGTTGGCCGTCTATAATCAACTAATTATAGAACGATCATGAGTGGCACCTAGTAGTACATCATGACCCCCAATTAATCGAAAGATCAACGGTTGACCTCAGAAGTAATTCTGAAACCCTTCAGTAGCTCTAATGAATCGTGCCCCATTCCCTTCACCATCTTATACCCACTTGGTTCAGGACATGGTCTGTTTGTGTCAGTCCCCACTAGACTGACTACGTCACACCTAGCCCAAGTAGTGTCTTTCTCGTCCTTTGGATTTCAAATTACTCTCATGTATTTAAGAGACTCATACTCTAAACATGATATGCTCTGGCCAGAGGCTTTGAGTAACAATCCGACGATAGGCCTGGGTATACATCTCCTCGCAAGGAGTGGTGAATCCTTTGTAGGCTGTTCAAACATCTTCGGGCACTTCGGCTTATACCCAATCATTCTGGGTCCACACCTCCTTGGAGATGCTGGCTTAAGATGTTAAAGTATAAGTCTCCATGACCAAGATGACTTGAACACCGCAAGTCAAAGGAACATCCCACTTAAGCTGCAGTAAGAACTTCATTGACATATCTATATAGATTACCATATGAAGTTTTACAGCTAGTCACTCCAATGAACTAGTTCCTTTAACTAGCATCCATGTTTATCTCCGGACATCCCAATGTCACCAGCCAGTGAGAATCAGCTGATTAGAGAATAACCCATGCTAGTCTCAACAGAATTGATAGTGTCCGTTTTTATCAATTCATCGACTAGGGATATTTTCAATACTTCACAATTGCACATGTAGAGATAATCACTAGTTGTGATCCCATCACAAATTCTCTTATGCTGTGAATTATATTGCGGACATTCAGTAGATGAGTTTAAGATCCCAATCAAATACACAAACATGTATACTCAAATAGTGAATTATCATTTATTAAAATGAATATTTACAATCATAAGGCGATTGCCTTAGGACACTTCTCTCATATCACTAACAAACTCCCACTTGGCCTAATGCCAATCGCTACGGTATCCAATACCACAGGCTCTAACATGACCCTCAAACTTGTTTTGAGGTAAGGCCTTAGTTAAAGGATCCACTAAATTCCTTTCAGTGGGAATTTTCTCAATTTGTATATCATTCCTAATTATAATCTCTCTGATCAGATGATAGCGGCGAAGCACGTGTTTGGATCGCTGATGAGACCTTGGTTCTTTTGCTTGTGCAATAGCTCCATTGTTGTCGCAGTAAACCGACACTACTTCATCAATGGTTGGAACCACGCCATGTTCGGAGACGAACTTCTTGATCCAGACTGCTTCCTTTGCTGCTTCCGAAGCTGCGATATATTCCGCTTCTGTGGTAGAATCTGCTACGGTGTCTTGTTTGGAACTTTTCCAACTTACTGCGCCTCCATTCAAAGTAAATACGTATCCAGACTGCGATTTGGAGTCATCCTTATCTGTCTGGAAACTGACATCTGTATACCCACGTATTACCATATCTCCTTCTCCATATATTAGGAACACATCCTTAGTTCTTCTTAAGTACTTAAGGATTGTCTTGACAGCCACCCAATGATCCATTCCTGGATCCGACTGGTATCTGCTTGTGACGCTCAAAGCATACGATACATCGGTCCTAGTACATAACATAGCATACATGATAGATCCTATCGCGGATGCATAAGGAATCTTATTCATGCAAATCCTCTCGTCTTCTGTGCGGGGACACATAGACTTTGAAAGGTTGATCCCATGCCTGATGGGAAGGTAACCTTTCTTGGATTCCGACATGCTAAACCTTTTTAGCACTCGGTCTATATATGTAGACTGTGAAAGACCAAGCAACCGTTTTGATCTATCTCTATAGATTCTAATCCCAAGGATATAGGTTGCTTCTCCCAGGTCTTTCATGGAGAAAGTTGTGGACAACCAAATTTTAACTGTCTGTAAAACTGATATATCGTTTCCTATAAGTAATATGTCATCGACATATAATACAAGGAATACGACTGCACTCCCACTAACCTTCTTGTACACACAAGGTTCGTCAGGATTTTGTGAGAAATCAAACTCTTTGATTGTCTCATCAAAACGGATGTTCCAGCTCCTTGATGCTTGCTTCAATCCATATATGGATCGTCGAAGCTTGCATACTTTGGTTTTATCAACCGATGTGAAACCTTCAGGTTGTATCATGTATACATCCTCAAGCAGGTTTCCATTAAGGAAAGCTGTTTTCACATCCATTTGTATATCTCATAATCATAATGAGCTGCTATGGCTAGGAGCATCCGAATGGATTTAAGCATAGTTACTGGCGAATAGGTTTCGTCATAATCAATTCCTTGTTTCTGATGATATCCTTTTGCCACTAATCTAGCCTTAAAGGTAACAACATTACCTTCCATGTCAGTTTTCTTCTTGAAAACCCACTTGCACCCTATGGGCTTAATCCCTTCAGGTGGGTTTAACCAAGTCCCATACTTGATTTTCGTACATGGAATCCATTTCCGACTTCATGGCTTCAAGCCACTTGTCCCTTTCTGAATTTTTCAGAACATCTTCATAACTGATAGGTTCGTCATCGTTTATGAGTAACACATCATTCGATTCACTTATGAGAAATCCGTATCTCTCTGGAATATTGCGTGTCCTATCAGACCTACGAAGAGGTGGTGTTGTTTTAGGTTCAACAGATAGCTCATCATTATGAGTTATTGGTTGTGGGTCTAGACTAGGTGTCTCTGTAATGTCTATTGGAGTTTCTTGAACTTCATCAAGTTCAATGCCACTCCCACTGTTTTCTTATAAAAGAGATTCGTTTTCCAGAAATACAGCATGCCTTGAAGCAAACACCTTTTGTTCCAAGGGATGATAGAATTGGTAACCCTTCGTTTCCTTAGGGTATCCAATAAATAGACATTTATCAAACTTAGCATCCAATTTGTCTGAAATAGTCCGCTTCACATAAGCAGGACAACCCCATATCTTAAGGTGAGTTAAGTGAGGTTTCTTACTATTCCATATCTCATATGGAGTAGTAGAGACTACCTTGGTCGGGACTCTGTTTAACAAGTAAACAGCTGTCTTAAGTGCATAGCCCCAAAAGGATTTTGGAAGAGTTGCATGATTCATCATCGACCTAACCATGTCCATCAAGGTTCGGTTGCGCCTCTCAGATACACCATTATGCTGTGGTGTATACGGCGGAGTCCATTGGGACAATATCCCATTGTCCCTAAGATAATCTTGAAACTCTTGACTTAAGTATACACCACCCCGATCGGATCGAAGTATCTTAATACTTTTGCCAAGCTGTTTCTCTACTTCATTTCTGAACTCTTTGAATTTCTCAAAAGCTTCAGATTTGTGTTTCATCAAGAACACGTACCCGAATCGTGAGTGATCATCGATAAAGGTGATGAAGTAGCTATAGCCTCCTTGTGCTAGAGTTGACATTGGTCCACATACATCAGTATGTATAAGACCAAGTAATTCTCCCACTGGATTACCTTTTCCGAAAAAGGGTAATTTGGTCATCTTGCCTTTTAAGCATGATTCGCATGTATCAAATGAACCGGGTTCAAATGATTCCAGAATTCCACATCAGTGTAATTCGGTCATGCGTTTCTTACTTACATGGCCAAGACGACAATGCCACGTATAGGAGTCTATTCGATTATCTATTCGAGCACGTTTGTTGCTAACTTCGATATTGAAAACGTCACCGGATAAATCTAACGTGTAGATACCATTGCACAAAGTTCCATTCCCATAAAGAACGCCATTTAAAGTTATGTAACAACAATTGTTACTAAAAGTTAAATGATAACCCTTTTCATTCAAACATGAAATAGATACAATGTTCTTTATTAACGAAGGAACGAAATAACAATTATCCAATTCTAAGACACGTCCAGTGGGGAGCTTTAGCAAATATGTTCCGATGGCAACAGCAGCAATCTTTGCTCCATTTCCAACTCGCAAATTCGCTTCTCCTTTGACGAGTCTTCTTCTATTCCTTAGCCCCTGTATGTCATTACATATATGTGAGCTACACCCAGTATCAAGTACCCAGGTATCTGAGGAAATAGAGTGACATTCAATAACGAAGATACCTGAAGAGGATGGGGCATCGGATGCCTTCTTCTTCAAGGACTTAAGATAAATCTTGCAGTTTCTTCGCCAGTGACCCTCCTTGCCACAGTGATGGCAAGTGCCTTTTAGGGTATTTTCAGTCTTTTTGGCCTTTTTCTTCTTTCCCTTATTCTGTTCTTTGGCCTTCCTCTTAGAACCTTTCTTCGAGGAACCAACTAACAGTACCGTCTTTTGATCCTGCTTCACAGAAGGCTCTACAGTCTTCAGCAGGTTGAGCAACTCAGGAAACTGGTCTGGAGTTGTATTTTCAGGAGGACGGTTGGGAAGTTGATTTTCAAGGATATAAGCAAGCTTCTCTGCCTTGAGGACTATCCTCNCAAATTCTCAACAATTTGCAGCCAAGTCAGCTTTTCCAATTTTCAGCAGCCAAGTCAACCAAATTTCTAAAATTTTCAGTCCAATCAACCAAAATTTTCAGCCATCAAGTCAAAGTTTTCAGCCCCCGTTTCAGCCTAATTCTCAACATTTTCAGCAACCATTTCAGCATTTCGAACCTCAATTCCAGCAATATAATCAAGGGCAGCAAGGCTTGCAATCATCTCCAGTTTTTCCAGCTCAAAACCAGCAAAATTTTCAGCCAACACAACCCTTGAATCAAAATTTCTAGCCCTATGGTCAGGGGTTTCAAGGGCAGAATTTTCAGCCCTCGCCACCTAATTTTTCAGCTCAAAATCAGAACTTTCAAGGCTGCATTTCCCAGCAAAATTTTTCAGCATATCAGCCCTCTAATCAGTTCTTTAATCAGCCCCATCAGTCATGTTTTCAAGGATCTCAGCAAGCTCAACCATTTCACCCTACTTCATCCTTTCAAAATCAATCATGGAGTTTTGCTGATCAAGGAGGTTATGGGAATTCTAGTGCAGGAAATATGCAACAACAAAGGTTGGAGGAGATAGTTCAACAAGTTTTACTATATCATCAACAAGAGAAACAAAGGCAAGCCCAAGAATCAGAACAATCCCCCGGAGTTGGATTTATATCAGTTCAAGGTGACCCTAGCGCATGGCCAAGTCCTTCTTCAAGTAATCTTGCAAATTTGATAGAAGAAGAAGATGACGTACTCATCAAAGTCTGGGCACCTATAGCATGCATCCCTCCGGAGATTCCTACTCAAAATTCATTTTCAAATTTTTCAGCTCCAGAAGAAGAAACTGAAGCTCCACAGGACCATTCTAGACTTTTATTTTCTGATGATAGCATTATTGATGGTCCTAATTTTTCTGATACTGTTGTTGCAGATATTACGGGAGAAGCATGCAGAGGAGATGATTCCATAAGTGTAGGGGATTGCACTAAGCCCCAGGGACCACCACAAGACTCAGAGAACGAATCAGAAAGTGTAGGGACTTGCATGGTGGAAGCAAGCACCCAAGGATCACCAGTTCAATGTCCACCAGAGCCTGAGGCTGAAGAGGAGCTTGAACATGACCAGGAGGAGACCACAGATACATCTACTATTATAGAACCTTCAGGTATTATCCAGCACGCTCAGGTAAGTATTTCTCCTCTTTCTTCAGAAAACTGCAGTGAGGTACCTAGTGCTGATGTTATTGATTCTGATGAGTTTATTGATATACCTTGTGTAGAAATTGTTTGTGAAAATCCAATAGAGGTACCACACATTGATTTTATTGATCATCATGCATTACTTGACACATCCCTTGTAAATGTGGATTGCGAAATAATTTTAGAGGCACCCATAATTGATGTAGTTTTTTATGATGAATCACTTAATACATCTTTTGTGGATATGGATAGAGAAAATTTTTTAGAAGTGCCTGAAATGGATGTTATTTATTTTAATGAGTCTCTTGCTATATCATATGCTGAGGTTGAATGTGAAAAACTTTTGGAGATATCTGATATTGATTTGATTGGCTGTGACACATTGCTTGATATACCCTTGATTGAAAATAACTGTGAAATTTCTATTGATGAGCCAGAACTTGATTTCTTTATTTGTGATGAGTATCTTGATGCAAATTTGGTAGGAAATAATTTTGAAAATTTCATTGAGGCACCAAGAATTGATTTAATTGAATATGATGCAGTTTTGGATTCATTACATGCAGAAACTGATATTATTTTATTTCTTTCTGACCCTGTACACTTGAGAGAGGTATTACATGTTTTTGCAGGGTCCAAAAGACGTCAGGAGTGGGTGCTCCAACTGAACAGACTTCAACCTCCTGGAAGGACTTCTGAAGGGCATCAAGAAGGAGGAGATGATCTTACTTTAATTAAAAGCACTCCACCCCTTGAATGACTCTTGAACCTGAATCGCCTTAGGCCACCAGAGCAAATTTTTGTGAAGTTTAAGTGTGGGGGAGTTCCAAATCTCCCAGCCACCCAGACTCCTCCACTACCAAGATGGAGGCTACTGCTTGATAGACTTCGTCCACCAGAATAAGGGGAGTTTGTTTCTTTTCGTATTTTCTTTTATTTCATTTTTTCATTTTCATGCTTCCTAGAATTAGAGTTTTCCTTTGAACTGAGTCCTTGTAAATAAATGCGTGTTAGTTCTTTTAGCACTTTTTCTTGCATGATTAGGAATAAATGTATCCCTCTTGGTTATCTCCATGTCATTTTAGAGCCTTTTGAAAATAAATTAAATTTGGTTGTTAAAACTTAGGATTTGAGTTCATGGATGAAATCTTGGATGCTTGAGTACGATTTTGCTTTAGATTCTTAATTGAGGACTTGGGATGAATTATTTTGACCTAGTGAGAATTAGCCTTACTTTTGTGATACACATATGTTATTGTACTCTAGAACTTGCTTAGGTTCTTTCAAAACCATATTTCAATGATTGGATCACATCTATAGAGACTAATCACTTTGTTTCTTTCCCACATCAATTTTTAGCAATAATCATGTTTATTCTCTTTTTCTTTGCTTATCTCTTACTCTTACCCTCACTTTTCTTTGGACTTGTTGTTTGAGATGTTTTCTTAATGCTATTTTGCCCGAGACGGACAAAGATTCAAGTGTGGGGGAGTGACTAGCTTTTTTGGAAAGAAATTTTTTATCAAGGATGCACTTCAATTCGAAAAAAAAAAAATTTTGTGCTAAGTTGGATTGATACCAAGATCAAGTGGGAAGAAGTGTTTAAGGATGGAAGCAATTGGAAATCTCAATTCCTTATTATATTTTGAAGATCCAAATAGCGTGCAAAAAGAAAAAAAAAAGGGTTTGGCACGCAAAAGCTTGTGCCAAGGTGAAGAAAGAAAACAAAAATTTGCTATTTTGGATGGGAAATTGACTTGGATCAAAACTTGGAAGTTGGAATTGTGGAAACTAAGCCCGCAACAATCTGATAGAGTTCACTGATGGAAGCTGCTCAAAATCTGATCCAATGCAGAATATTGTGCCAAAAACAGAGAAAGGAAAAGAAAATTTGTGCCATAAAAGAGAAATCTGAAATTAATGGAGTTTGTAGCACAAAATGGATGATGCAATCAGTAATACTTTGCTAAGGTCTGAATTGGGAGTGGTAAAATCTGAATAGCAGCTAAAACAAGCTGAACTCCAGCTGTTAAGTCTAAAAATGAAGCTGAGAAAAAGTTGAATGGAGGCTGAATTGAAGCTTTTTGGAAGCTGGGATCAATGCAGAAAATTTGCAGCTAATAGAGGATGTTTCGGCCACTTTGTTGGAAAGGAAATTGCAGCTGTTTTTGGTCAGTTTGTTTTGGACTTGCAGCTGTACTTTGCTAGGAAAATCAGTATTCGAAAGGGCTGAATAAGATGTGTGAACAAAAGCTGAATATGAGCTGAAAAATCTGAATTACAAGGCATTGGGATGTTGTAATCTGCCGAGCTTGACATAGAATTACTGAATGAAACAAACTGAACTCGGAGTAAGCTTTAAGATGCTGAATTCTGTTGAAAGAGTGTTGTTGAACATGTATTGGAAAATTCAGAATTGAATTACAAGGACTTAAATGATGATATCACAAAAACAGTTTTGTATCAATCCAAACTGAAATTTATCTTTTTAATTCAGCAAATGTTTTGCTGCATCTGAACAGAACTGGTAGAATGTTTTCAGCTGAATTCAACTTTGAAAGGGAGCAGCTTACAAGTGAAAGAAACTGGAAGAAATCAGAACATAAAGGCAAGAAAAAAATTACAGTGCAGTTTCCTAAACTTGACTTGCTACTTAGCCATTTTCGAGTGGAACACCTAAATCTTCCACTACCAATTGATGCAAGTACCTGTGTACTAATTTTCTTTGAAAAGGAATCAGAATTTTGCAAGATCTGGAAGATGCCGTGGAGTTGGAATTGAAACACAGAAACAGAAAAGAAAATTTAAGTGGTAGGTGTGCCAACTTGAAGGGTTGTGTATCAATAAGGTCACGACAGTGTGAATTAGAGCTACTTCCTGGTCAGCAAGTATCCAACTGAGCATATTGAGACTAGGAATGAATTCAGAAATTGACTAGAGAAAAAAAGAAAAAAAAAAGAAACAGCAACAAGTTTGAAAACAGTTTGAGAAAAAGAAAAAAAAAGAGAATAAAGAACCAAGTGGCACACCATTGAGCTTTGACACTATAAAATCACTGAAGTTTCTCTCATCCAAATTGAAGATTTGTTCCACCATCATTCTGATTTTAGTAGAGAAAAGAAAGAAGAAAAGAAAAATCAGGAAAGAAGAAAAGAGAAACAAGTGGCACACAAAAGGAAAATTGGCACAATGACACCAACAAGTTATTCTTCATCCAAATCAAAGGAATTACTCAAGATTTACTCCACCACACTTTTGATATCATTAGAGGACTGTTAAGATGGGGCAAAGCACATTGGAAATATTTTTGAGCAACCAAGTCTCCCACTCCATCAATTTTTCCATTTTCTTAATTTTTACTCCATTTCTTACCATTTTCTATGTCTTTGATTTGTTTTTATAGTTGTTGATCCTATTCATGATTAATGGTGGAGATTAGATAATAAGCAAGCCTATGGTAGTGCAAGAAACATGTGTGTTTGAGTGAGCTCCATTTATATCATCAAGTTAGAACTTAAGGAGAGAGCCACCAAAACTTCCCTTGAAAGGTTAGTGATTTAAATTCATCTCAATGACTCATGATAGATGAAAAGGCTAAGTTGTTGATTTAAGGACAAGATACTAATCCATAGAACTTAGATTTATGAGAATTGACAACCTTAGGTAATTTCTTTTCATTTGTTTCTAATTATGCTTAAGAAAGCCTAAGGGATACATATTTAGTTGTTTCACGAGACGCTCAAGGTTAAGTGTGGGGGAGTTGATAAGTACCATTTTTGTGATTATTTTAGATGTTAAAATCCATGTTTGACCCATGTTTTTATTGCTTAATTGTGATTTTACCCTAGGTTTTAGGATTTCCTCTTATTTTGGACGTAATTGCAAAATTACATATTTTTGGATTATTTGGCCACTAATTTTCTGATATATTTTTGTAGGCATGAAAGGATCCTGACCTAGGGCATACTGGGTCAAACTTGAGTCGGATGTGAACCGGATCGAATTATCAAGCCTACGATTAATCCGGGACGATCTGAAGCAATCCGAGCTAGGGTTAGGGTTGATCAAGCTCTATGATCAAGATCTGAAGGTTTCATCCCAATCAGAGCTAAATCAACCGTTGGATCAAGCAAGGAGGGCTCTAGAGCGTCCAATCACAGATAGAGTTGATCTGGACCATCCGTTGCATATCTGGAGGATCCGAGCTACCACAAGGCAGATCCTGACCCCAGATCATCATCATAAAAGTTTGGCTCCAATCAGAGCAAGATCTACCGTTGGATCTCCTCCAATTAATCTGAGCCGTCCATTTGTTCCTATTTAATCAAAACGCAGCAGCTCCTTCTCCTTTGTCGCGTCTCCGCCGCTACAGTTCCCTTCATCGAGTTCTTCAGTTTTCTTAGCATTTTTCTCCATTTCCGGGGCGCGACCCCTCAATTATTCATCAAGATCATCTTCTGGATCTTTGGAGGTCATTTTTGTTGAAGAATTCAGCTCGAATTCACGCCGGAAGAGGGTTGTTTGAGGGTTTCGGCAGCTCAGCAGTCCAGTCACTTGCGCCTCTTCCATAAGCCATTTCCGACCATCTGAGCCGGCTGTAGGGGTTCTCAGGTGAGCCCAGGTGGTCCGCGAATCACCACAGCAACCACCATCGACTGAGGCCAAGGAAATTGGGTTGAAATTCCATTATGACGCAGTTTGAGCAGATTTGAATTCAGAAATGAATTTCCACTGATTTGCTGTGCCTAGGGGTTCGAAGTCGGCTCTTGCTTGACGACCAAGAAGAATTTGAGCTTAGGGAAGATTGAGGAGTAGTTTATCTAGCTAATTTTCCTGTTTTCCTAGCTGTAATTTAGTTTCTTCACTTGTTTCGTTTCTGAATTGGTTTCAGATTTGGTTAATCTCATTTTCTTAATTGTTTAGCTGTAATTTAGCTTCAATTTTCAGTTGAGTAGTTAAGGAACTTGTGTAGTGATAGATTGCATTTAATTTCAGTTTATTTCTCGTTTTTAGCTTGAGTATCAGTTCGAATCAGCTTTTCCCTGTTTTTCTTTATCTTGCGTATCAGCCACTTCAGTTTTAAGTTCCTGATTTGTTCTTGCTTCAATTAGAGTTTTAATTCAGTGTTTTTATTAGCTAGCTTGTTTGTGTAATGAACAAGTGTGTTTTAAGCAGTTTATTTAGCTGAAATTCATTTCTGAATTCTTGTTTCAGCTTGCGTATCAGCTGGTTTCTGCAGCGTATCAAGTTCTTGATTTTCTATAGTGTGTATCAGTTTGCTTCCTTCGAGTTCCTGCACTTTGTATCAAACTAACTATAGCTTTACCAGCTGAATCTACATTGCAGTTGTTCCACTCAAGTAGTGTTTGATTTCATTGCTACAATTTTTGCACACCAGTTTCCAATTTCTGCACACACTGCATTCATATCTGTTTTCTGCATTTCAATTGCGAAATCTGCCACCCAGCCTTAGCTTCTGCAGTCTTCAACTTAATTACTTTCATATAGTTTGTGATTGTTTGTAGGCGCATCTGAATTGTTGCTGATTTCTACCTTAATGCTCAGAATTTCTGCATTTTGATGCAGTCTGAATTTCTGCTATCCACCTTTAATTTGTTGCTGTTTCTTGTTGCTGTTTCCAATTCTGCTATCCACCTTTAATTTCTGAAATCTTCAGCTTATGCAGTCTGAATTTTTGCATTCGAATTTCTGAGCTTGATTCTGAATTCTTGCATTCGAATGGCTGAGTTCATGGATAGCTTGAATTTGCGTAATTTCTGCAGAAACATGCTTCTGAAATCTGAACTCTGCAGCCCAAATCCTTGTTCTGAATTCTTGCTTCCAAATCTGAATTTCTTCACTCATTTGTGTATATGTTAACTGGTGGCTTGTCTTCCAAGTGGATTGGTCATTTAAACTTCAGAGTTGGCAATCCAAAATTTCTGTGTCAGTAGCTAATTTCAGCCTATTAGCAGTAGTTTCACTTTTGTGTGTGCCAAGTTGCTGAATTTTGACACTTTGTATCCAGATTTGTTTAGGCAGTGATTGATACCTAGTTGTAGGGTCTTTTTAGTGTGCGATATTGTCTGAAATCAACTTAAACTGCAGTTTGCTAATTCTGAAATCTTGTATCAGCTTTCTTCTTGTGTGCCACCTTGCTATAGATGAATCTTGTTTCATTTTCCCCTCTTGACAACATATTGTTTAGCACTAGATTATTGCAAGACTCAATTACTGCAGTTAAATCTGGTTAATAGCATTCGGTTGGATGTGAATGATAATTCCTGAAGTTGAGCACACGGATTAGTGTAGCTTTGCATTTTGTATCGATTGATTCCTAAAGGTTGCAAGTTTGCATTAATTGGTTAAAGTATCACTTGGTCAAGCTTATTAATAGCCATCACATTGTTTATTTATTGCATTCCCATTTTTAATTGCAACCCAACCCAGATTTACATTCGAAACCTGAAAACACAAACGACACATAAATACAAGCGCGAATCAAATTATATCAACTAGCCCCGAGAAAAATACGACCTGTGGCCCCTATATTACATTTTCATACTTTGATTGTAAAAGGGTTTCCAGCATTCATTCACATTCTAAATTCTGATGGTCCCACACCTTCGTGACAATTTAATCTAGTATATCTGGAGCTATCAATGAGACTACCTTTTCATTCGGTGGAAAGGTCAACGACTCCTCTAGAATTAATACATAGTGATTTATGTGAAATTCGTGCAACCTAGAGGAGGTAAAAAGTACTTCATTACTTTTATCGATAACTGCACGAGGTTCAGTTATGTCTTTCTTTTAAGAAGTAAAGACGAAGCCCTGGAAGCTTTCAGAACCTATAAAACGGAAGTTGGAAATCAACTTGAAAATGAATTAAAATAATTCGTAGCGATAGAGGTGGAGAATATGGTGCAGCGTTTGATGAATTTTGTTCAGAATTTAGAATTATCCACCTCAATCGAATGGTGTTGCCGAACGTAAAAATCGAACACTAAAGGAAATGATGAATGCCTTGTTGATAAATTCAAGCTTACTCCAGAACTTATGGGGGGAAGCTATATTATCAGCAAACCGCATTCTCAACAAAATCCCTTACAAGAACAATGATAAAACACCATATGAACAATGGAAAGGCCGCAAGCCATTGTACAAATACTTGAAAGTGTGGGGTTACTTAGCAAAGGTCGAAGTACCTAAGCCAAAGCAATTTAAGATCAGACCTAAAACGTTCAATGCAATATTTGTCGGATATGCCTAAAACAGTAGTGCATATCGCTTCATAGTTCATAAGTCAGACATTCCAGATATTCATGTGGGTATAATCTCGGAATGTAATATTTTTTGAAGACGTGTTTCCAAATAAGAAGGAAAACGTTCAAAATAATGACAACGGAAGTTCTAACAAAGATAATATTCCAGAACTTAGTTGTCATAAAAGGGCTATAGACAATCAAAGCGAAGAGCCACATCGGAGCAAACGGGCTAGAGTTGAGAAATCGTTCGGGCCGGATTTCATGACATGCATGTCAGAAATGGACCCAAGAACACTAAGCGAAGCTCTCTCTGGTTCCGACGGCTCATTGTGGAAAGAAGCTGTCAAGAGTGAAATCGAGTCCATCATGAATAACTATACTTGAGAATTAGTAGACCTTCCTTCTGGTATTAAACCATTAGGTTGTAAGTGGATACTAAAATGCAAGTATAAAGCTGATGGATCGATTGACAAGTATAAGGCCAGACTTGTAGCTAAAGGGTACAAGCAACAGGAAGACCTTGATTACTTCGATACCTACTCACCGGTGACAAGGATTATGTCCATACGAGTGCTGATAGCCATTGCAGCATTGTATGACCTTGAAATACACCAAATGGATGTTAAGACTGCGTTCTTAAATGGTGAGTTGGAAGAAGAAATCTACATGGAGCAACCCGAGGGGTTCATAGCTCTTGGAATTGAGGGAAAGGTGTGTCGACTTGTTAAGTCGTTGTACGGACTTAAACAAACACCAAAGCAATGACACGAAAAATTTGACAAAATAATACTGTCAAACGAATTCAAAATAAATGAATGTGACAAATGCATTTATGTCAAAAGCACACCTGAGAGTTATGTAATCGTTTATCTATACGTAGATGACATGCTCATAATGGGAAGTAATCATGATATCATCATGAGTACTACAAAAATGTTGACCAATAGTTTCGACATGAAAGATATGGGTCTAGTAGATGTCATATTGGGAATTAAAATTCTCAGGACGTCCGATGGGATAGTTTTAACACAATCCCATTATGTAGAGTCAGTATTGAAAAGATTCAATGCATACGATCTCTCTACTATAAAAACACCTATGGATCTAAGTCAACACTTAGCGAAAAATCATGGTGAACCCATATCACAATTGGAATATTCCCAGATAATTGGCAGTTTGATGTATCTCACAAACTATACTCGTTCGGATATTGCCTGTGTGGTCAACAAATTGAGTCGTTTCACGAGCAATCCAAACGACACCCATTGGAAAGCACTGATGCGAGTTCTTAGATATTTAAAATATACTATGAACTACGAATTACAGTACGGAAGGTATCCCACAGTCTTGGAGGGATATTGTGATGCTAATTGGATCTCCGATACAAAAGACTCTAAATCCACTAGTGGTGTATTCACGATCGGTGGAGGAGCAGTATCTTGGAAATCCACTAAGCAAACATGCATAGCTCGGTCAACAATGGAATCCGAGTTTATAGCACTTGATAAAGCAGCTAAAGAAGCTGAATGGCTGCGGAATTTCTTGGAAGATATTCCGAGTTGGACAAAACCTGTGCCCGCCGTATTTATCCACTGTGATAGTCAATCGCAATTGAAAGGGCACAGAATAGTATGTATAATGGTAAGTCACGACATATACGTTGTCGACATAATACCATTAGACAGTTGATCTAAAACAGAGTGATTGCAATTGATTATGTCAAATCTAAGGATAATTTGACAGATCCCCTAACGAAGGGGCTAAATCGAGATCAAGTATACTGCTCATCAAGAGGAATGGGATTGAAAATCTACAACTAAAAATGACTGTAGCGGTAACCCAACCTTGTTGACTGGAGATCCCAAGATCTTGGTTCAGTGGGACAACGAAGTTACAGAAGTTATGTAACAGCACAAGAGAAATAATTATCTTTACTATCCCAATCCTAGAATGATTTGATGCTGTCCTACCACATGTAGTGAGGATAAGCTTATGTTTTTAATGACTTCTATAACTTTAAGGTGGAGTATGGTAGGACACTCTTGATAGAAGTGTCACCTATGTGAGTGTGAAAATAGGCCGCTTCAATGAAACACTCATGAATCCAAGATGGTGTCCATGGCCGAAACGGAACCAACCATGAGAACTAAAAGTGGGTGAGATAAGTCTCTGTGTGGGTGTTATTGTCTTAGTATACACCAACAGCTGAGCAGTTCAAGATATCACGTTCACTGCGCAGCCTAGTATGCTCGATAGCATTCCACTACGGAAGGTTTAAAGCCACAAGCTACCTTTCCCGATGCATTGACTTATCGATTGGACTCTTGTAAAGTGTCAGCATACATACATGCAATACATGCATTAATTTCCATTCATGTAGGGGATTGTTGGATACGATTTTGCAAAGTAAAATTTTGATGCCATAGATTGTTGAAAGTCAAGTTTGACTTCAAAATCGAAATCTACGTTTCGCGTAGATAAATCTGCACTATTTATTTGGTCAAAACCAATTAAGGGTGAATGAGAAATTAATTATTCAAGATACGCTCAATGGTGGCCGTCGGATTAAAGATCTGGACAGATCGCAGGAAGGTGCGATCTGGAGCGTCGGATCAATGATCTAGACAGATCGCAAGCAGGTGCGATCTGGAGCGTCGGATTCAAATCTGACTGTGAAGAGGGAGGATGGATCTGAGGCGTCGGATTAAATCTTTTAATCTAACGGCTGAGATCAAGATGGATCTGAAGAGTTATAACTCTTCAGATCAAGGGACGAGATTAAAAGAAAGGGTTATACCATTTCGTTATGAACGGTCCAGATCTGTCCGAACTAAAGGTTACTTACCTCTTCACTCAATATAAATAGATCCCTCCACTAGATCATTTCATTCATTCAAGCATTGAAATCTAAAGCTTTTGCACTCATCCATCTTCTGCATCGAGAGTCCAAAAAGCCTGCGAAAAGGTTCGTCGGTCTCAGAATTTGAAGTGTTACTATTCCAAGACGACATCGTTGTATCTTGGAAACGAATTGCTGCTATCCATGAGCATCAGTAGCGGAGCAATATCGTTTTACGGAGATAGTGTCAAACACTAGCCTCGACATAAACCAATCAGTTTGCTTCCTCCGAAAGCAACTTCCCGGAAGATTCGACGGTCGTAAATCGACTAAGTCAAATACCAAGAAGTTACAAGTGTTCAAAATCTCCAACACTTCTTTCCTCCTTGGCGATAACCACCACTTTTACAGGCACTACACTTTCTTCCTTCATCTTCATTCATTCACGAAGGGACCAAATTAAAAGATTGTGTGGATAGTTTTTCTAATATATATAAATTAGATATTCAAATCTTATAACTCGACTAATTGTGGAGTAGATCGTCGGGACCCACATTCGCATATGGGAATTGAACCTTAATTGGATGGAAAATGCACCTGCCTCTTGTCATGACACCAAACCCTAGGGGTAAGATTGTGTGGATAATATTATAATAAAGTGATTTTAGTCAAGTGGCTAGGGGGTGGGAGGAATTTTTTTCCTGAGGGCATACGCCCATCTGGAATTGATATCTACTCCATTATAGCAAATCTACCACCTTCTAGCTAACTGGACATTCCCATGTGGGACAAGATTGTGTGGATAATAGTGGCAAAAGGCCAGCACCCTCGCCAACCTGTCCACGGCCAATATGGAGAAGATAAATCATAGAGACTAGCTACTAATCCCAACAACACTAGCACATATAATATAATGGAATTAAGGTTATCAATGGATGCAGAATATATAGAAGAAGAAGAAGAATATGACAAGAGTGGAGGAAGGTTGCTATCCCCTCATTCCCTTTGACTACTGAATTCTAAGTCGATCGATCATTAGTCCACTAAATTCTAAGTCTTCAAACAAATACACAATCACATCTAATGAGGCGATTTTTTGGGGAGGTCTGCTGTTCAACAGACAACCCCCCTTCTTCTCATCACACCCCTCCAAAATAACCCCAAACCCATGGCCATTGACTGTCGCCCTAGCTGGCTATCTCCCTATGCCTAGCTACACACCTAAATTAAAATGTCTGTGCTGTTAATTTAATTACTTCTACTTGCCATTTTTTTATTTATCTTCATGGCTGGCTGCGACCACAGTTCAATATGCTTCCTCTTCTTCCTAGCTTAAAGCTCATCTCTTTCAGCGTTCTTTACCATCTTCCTCATATCTTGGCTTTCCCTCTTGTCCTTTGCTGCCCATGAAGCTCTTGTGAGGAAATCAAGGTCATTGTGCATGCGTCCGATCTGGGTAGCAAAAATTTTGCTAGTGTTTCTTTCTAACTCATGTTTGCTCGTCGTCTCAGGTAACACGAGCTAGCTAGCCATCTAGAATGATGCAGCAAAGCAGTGGGCAGGTGACGGTGCTGCCGGGATTCCGGTTTCACCCCACGGATGAAGAGTTGCTCCATTATTACCTGAGAAAGAAGATGGCTTATGAAGCCTTTGATCTCGATGTTATAAGCGAGGTGGACATCAACAAACTCGAGCCATGGGATCTTAAAGGTTCCTTCCTTATCTCTTGATTTTTTATATATTTTTTAATATTTTTAATTCTTTCATTAATTCCTTCATTACTGATGAATGGCCTGCCTTGCAGATAAGTGTAGGGTTGGGTCTGGGCCTCAGAATGAGTGGTACTTCTTCAGCCACAAGGACAAGAAGTATCCGACTGGGAGTCGGACTAACCGAGCGACCACAGCTGGGTTTTGGAAGGCCACGGGAAGGGACAAGACCATCCACCTCAGTAATAACTCCAAGAGGATAGGAATGAGGAAAACCCTAGTCTTCTACACCGGGAGAGCTCCTCATGGCCAGAAGACGGATTGGATCATGCATGAGTATCGTCTTGACGATGAAACCTTAATGAAGAATCATGTCCAGGTATATATATAGGGTTCAATTAATCTCGATCAAGTTTTGCATTTTCCCCAGCTATTTATGATATGTGATGTTTATCAAATGACCGCAGGACATGACAGAATAACGATTATTATGTGATTATTATGTAGACCCGTTCTAACAAAGAAATTCTAATAAAATTGATTCAAAACAAAGGTAATGCTCTAACATTAACTAAACAAATATTCAAATAGTCTCAAAACCTAATGATGCAAAGAATATATATAATAATCTCAATAAAAAAATTAAATTACTTGGAGCTTTTTAAAAGACTTTAAATGATATTTTTTTGGACGTAAAATGGAGTTTTTGCGGATTACTCCCAGTAATGAAGATGGTTTTTAAAAAAGTTTTGATTTTATATATTATCTTCTGTTTGAGTCAAAAGTTATAAATTCATAAAGTTAGAATATATCCCCTACATCATCCTATGATGTATTCGCGCGAACTAAATCTTAAAGCCTATATATTTTAAGAAACCATCCAAATTAACCTTTCTTCTTCAATTCCTAACCTAGCTACCTATAACCTTTTCGATCTGTTGTTATAGGAGTTAGTGCATGCCTGCATCAAGGTTAACTTAATTAATTTTCCATCCTGTACGTGTAAGTTTCAGGAAGATGGATGGGTCGTGTGCAGGGTATTCAAGAAGAAGAACTACCAGACAGCAGGATTAATCCCACCAGAAGCTATTCTCCCTGAAGAAGACCAAGATGATCGCCACAACTTCAACTCAGTGATGATAAGTGACTCCCGAAACAACGACAATAGGTCACTGTTCCAAATCCCATGCACAGATCGCAGTACTCATCGTTCCCCATTCATTAATCCTCCCTCCATTCGCCTCCCTCAGCTCCTGAGCACCGAGTCGATCGCCGCCACCAGTCACATTAATCCACCTCTCGTCCTTCCTCCTCCTGCCCTCGATCCCGACTGCTTGCGCAGTTGCTTCGATCAGTCCGCCGCTGGGGACTGGTCCATCCTCTACAAGCTTCTGGCTTCTCACAGAAACCTGAACCAGCTCTTCCAGTGCAGCAATTCTCCTTCTCAGCTCATGGACATGACGGCTTCGACACTTCATAGGAGCCCACTGCAGTATCTCGGATGCGACGCTGCTGCACTCATGAAAAACTACTCAAACTGAGCTAGCTAGCCACAAACTTATGGAGATGAATTAATTAATTTCTTTGTGCTCGTGTCTGAATCTGAATCTTAACGATGCTTTTATTAGCTGTGTACATAGACAGTAGCATGCAGTAATGTTTGGACCATGTTCATTTAGGGTTTGTCACATTTAATTATATATGAGTTTTTTCTTTATTCCTTTATGTTATGGATTCAAACAAATATTTACTATGGTCAATTTGTGCATTTACAAAATCTTTAGGTATTACAAAAACATATTAAAATTTATATTTTACTACCACTTTTATGCATAATTTACAAAATCGTGATCGCATGATCAATTTGTAGGATCGAATCAAATCAGCTAGCGTATAAAAAACCCCTTACAATTTTATAGTACATGATTAATAATTAGAAAAAAGTCAAAAATTTTATTTACATATAAATAAATTAATAATTTTGTATATATATATATATATATATATAGACACTCCATATCACAAGGCAACAATATAACATGTACAAATAAATTAACTAGTAATTTATTTGGTTCATAAGATAACTCAGTTTAAAGGCTAACAAAGCAACTGACATAGAGAAATTATTGAATCTTTCGATTTGAATATGAAAGTCAGAAATAATCCTCTAAAGACACTACTAGAATTTTGCATTCAACAACACATAATCGACAACGATTTTTTGATAAAGTGTTGTCTTATGTCAATTTAACAACAGTTTTAGTATTAACTGTTGTTGTTGTTGGTCTGTATACGTAAAAAGACAACAGTAATAACAAAATATTGTCGTATGTATACTCAACGACAACAGTTATAAAATAACTGTTGTCTATAGGCGGGATTTACAATAACTGATGTGATAAACTGTTGTCTATTATGACAATAGACAACAGTTATATTAAACTGTTGTTGTTGTATTGTTGTGCTGTTCAAGCAATAAACAAAATCAACGGTGGATATCCAACTGTAAAAAAATAATGAACTATTGAATCCTCATTCTCTTATTTTTCGATCCTTAATCATCTTTTTTCTCGTCGCACAAACCCCTAATCTTTTCTCTTCCTCGCCCGCCAACCACCCAAACCCCCGACCATTTCCGCTTCTCTCACACAAAACCCTCGCAGCCATGAGTCGATGCCTCTCCCCCTTCTTCATCGCTCGAGTCCAAGAAAGCCCCAAGAGCGGCGCTTCCTTTCACCCTCGCGAGGTGAGCCCCGACTCCTCTCGCTCTCTTCTTCTTCATTGCGCAAGCAAGGAGGCGACGCCTCCTCACTTACCTTTTCTTCTTCCTCGATCGCGTGCCCTAGCTACTGACGCCCAGGCAAGCAGTACCCTGCGTCAACACCGCATCTTCATCGCTAGCTACGACAGGCGAATTGCTCCTTCCCGGCTGAGTGTCCACTGCCAGCGGCCCTCCTAGTGAGTTGAGATCGCTATTGATTGTTTTTGGTACCGTGAGTTGGAGCTAACCTAGTCCTCTTCCTAGGGATTTCTGGAAATTAGGGCTCTTGCATGTGGCTGGGTTTCTTCTGATCGAAACAGAAAGGGGCAGAGGAAAGCTTGGTGTGTGGGTTTTCAGGTAAGGCTTGGTTGTGATCTTCATTCTTGGATGTTTCCCTTTGGATTCCCAAACTTGTACGTAAGGTGAAGCGTCATGTTGGTAAATATGAGCTTGGACGCACGATTGGGGAAGGGACATTTGCAAAAGTTAGGTTTGCAAAGAACATTGAGACCGGGGATCCTGTTGCTATCAAGATCCTTGACAAAGAGAAGGTGCTGAAGCACAAGCTAGTTGAACAGGTATCTTCTAAATCCATTCACAATTTGAGCTTCAAAATTCTGCTTATATATATATTTCATACACAAGCGGATATGTTTTCATTATTATAAAGTTAATATAACTGAACTGTGCTCAGAGGTGTACCAAACAACCAAAATACTAGTAATAAAATCTGCTAATGTAAAGTGCTAAATGTTTTTTTTTTTTTGAAAAAAAGTTGGGTGTCAATGTGTCATACCAGTTTATTTTTTTGAAGGATTTTGATCGGGCTGGTTGTGCACCCATTACTTCAATAACTACATGGAGGTATACAAGATGAGTACTCGGCTCTTGCTACACCTAAGATGAGGAAGAAGATATTGACACCGTGCTGATATTGAAACCATCTACCAACCTTGCCATTGACTATCACTATACCATGTGAGCGTCACTAGATTTCATCACTGAACAGTTTTACACAAGAGATTCGCCAATTTACACAAGAGACCCCCACATATATAGCACATATTTAGATTTCCAAACAGAAGCTTAAAGTTACTACTAAACTAGCTTCCTTAAGTGCTCTATATATGTGTTCTTTGCACAAGTAGGTACTCTTGCTGACCACAATTCTATCAATTCAGCCCAGAACCAAAGTATGCTTGTCAAATTTGGATTGGTTAAATGGGAAATACTACCGCAACAAGTGAGCCAAACTATATATACCATGCATGCACAAAACAGTTATAGATTCTTTGCCTCCTTGTCAAGCACTGAACATCAACTGCCCAACCCTTCGTCGAAGGAGAACTTTGAAGTCCAATGAATCAACATCCAACCCACACCTTCTATTTATGCAGGAGAAAAACAAATGTGCACCAGTTCCTCCACACGACCTCCACACAGCACACAAGAATAATCTTCTGGTTGAACCCTTTTCTTTTTTAGATTTCATCTTGTGTTTAACTTGTCATGTAGAAGTAACCAAATTATTACCTTACCTGTAATTTGTGAGAAAGATTGCCAAACAAGCTATGCCACCACCAGGAGCATGAGATAAGTTAATTTCAATGAGAACTTTATATTCATATCCCATCTCCAAATTACCCCTGAATCCATCTGCCGCCTTCAAAAATGCTAAATGGCATATCAAGCTTTGACTTAACCTTACTCAAAGTTACGTCATTTTCTTATTGAATATGATAATCTTCAGCTAACAATTGCAACACATGTGAATTTAAAGCCTGACTGACTATAGCTTTTTATTGGCAAGGAAGATGTAAAAATGAATATGGATCCTCAGCTGTTGGTGCTATTTAAGATAGATTAGTCTCATCTAAAACTTGAACCGATTATGTGTGTTTCATGTTTTTTTTTATTCTCCACTCATATTTGTATTACTTCAAGGACTATACCAATCCCTTTGTCTCATAGTTATCTTTCTACTAATGTTAAGTTCTACATATGCAGATTCAGCGGGAAATTTTCACTATGAAGTTAATAAAGCATCCTAATGTTGTTCGCATCTATGAGGTTGTCTTCTAAAGCCTTTCCATAATATCTGTTTTTTTTTTACTTTTGAAGAAACATTATACAATTATGTTCAAGATATTTTGTCTCCAATTATGCCATATGTATATGGTGTGGTCTCTTAATTATATGTCTGCAAAAATCAGCACGTTTGCCCTTTCCGATTCCTGATGAATGTGAAACTGTTGGTGATGCTATTGGAACACATGTAGCTTGGCCAATCCACTTGATAAAGCTACAACCCGAGGTACATCTAAGCTAATATTTCAATGTAAATATTCGTTAAATTATTTAGTATTGCGCCATCTAACAAGCTTATAATTACAATCTTTAGAAGCGTCAAATGAAGAAACCTACCCGTGCAGAGAAAAACCAGAAAGTTTCATCACGTGTGCCAAAATCGTTGCACATGTTATATTGTTATGCTAAGCATGCTATTGATAATGGAAAGAACTTGTCAATTGTTTTAGATCATGAGATATTTCAAGATGATTATGAACTGAATTTGCATATTGAGGACATCACTACATTGTATCACTTGGAGCCAATTTCTGAAAATTGTGTGGTTATTTACATATTGTAAGTTGTTGATTTACCTTCAACTTTCTTTGTTCTTTTATTAATTTACTATAGAAGCACTTACTGATTTTCTTGTAATTCATATGGTAGACATCTTTATAAAAACTTGGTGAAAGAAAACAAGATTGAGAAATTCAGGTTTGTAAATCCGCATAGCATCCCATGCTTTAAAAAAATCACAGTGGACAAATTTGTTAAAACTGAGCGGTTGAACCAAAGGGCAAGTATTTTAGCTGAAAGGCTAGGTGGTGCATCACTTAATCAGTTGGTTTTGGTGCCAAGTTGTAACAGGTAATGGACTTCCTGAATATATTTTTTCAATTGCCATTTTTATTTGAATTGAGAATGCACTAATTTTGTGTACTTCTGTGTAGTTTCCATTGGACTCTCACTCTCATTAATCCTCATAAGGAGATTGTTTACTTATTGGATTCCCAAGGTCCTTGCATTCGTGATAACGATTGGAAAGATGTTGTGGAAATGTGATTTTATATATGTTTTTTGTTAGTATGCATCTAAATTAGTCTTAAAACAATAGTTTATCAACTACTGTACCTAATGTATAATTGAAGGGCAATAAAATTGTTTAATTCGTTCCAAGGAAGAAAAGGAAGAAAACAAGTACAGTGGGAAGTGATTAAGGTATTTGTACTTCTATTTAAATCAAAAAATTTTATTGTGTATAATATTGGTATTTTAAGCATTAAAAATATGAATTATCTTTGCCTTAGGTTCCTAGGCAACCGGATGCCAAACAATGTGGATATTATGTGATGAGATTTATGAAGCAAATTACTGAAGAAGTTACATCAATCGAGGGGGATGCATTCCGAACGATAGTAATAATTTCTTTATTATCTCAAATATTTAAAGTTATCTAGTTATAAATTTTTTCAAGTTGTTATGTTTTATTCTGTACAATCATATAATGTGTTTTTGTTCATAGTTTGCAAAAGCAGAGTACTCCCAAGATGAAATTGATGAAGTGCGCTCCGCGATAGCTGATTGTATACAGGATTATATTTGATAATAGGTATGTAAATGTTAGTTACTAAGGTTTAAACTTTTTCTGATAAATGTTAGTTACTAAGCTTTCGGGTGATATTCCCCTGAATCAAACAATATACATCAACAATATTTTTTTTAGAGATGTTGTAACCTGAGATTATTTTTTATACGTTGGAGAACAATTAGTTTAGTAGACATGAAAGTTACTTAGATGTTCAAGTAGATTCGTTGAACAATAGAGTCATACTAGTTTGGCCAAATTCCTTTTAATGCTGTGGTCTAAAACCTACAGAAACTTGATATTTAGTTGCTTTCTTGCATCTCTACTTGAATTTGCAGCCTAGCCTTTCAAGTGTTCTCATTTAAGGAGGATAAACTAATCACCACTACAGATCACTGAACTCATCACTAGGAATTAAACTTTTTAACAAGCTGCATTTACTACTAGATACGATTCAACTCAAATTCATATTACTCGAAATAGTAGTGGACAGACTGAATTTGGCATGACTAATTGTATGATCGTATGAAATTAACATAAATATAAACACATTCATCCAATAGAAATTCCTTCAATACATTTTTTTTTCAATATATTTTGGAGCTTCAGCAATTCTGCCTAACATCCCTGATTGGATGCAATTCTTCAATATATTTTTTTATTTGCCTAAACAGACACAGTTTGTGATTTAGAATATGATTCTGAATCACAAACAATCAATCAAGAACATGTGTCAGATATTTAATATGGTCGTCTGAGTATTTTCCTTGAAAAGTGGTTGCAAGGCTGTAAATGTCTAGATAAGCTAAGCTAGCAGTTTCCTTATAATTGCAAGTGCTGATACATGCATATCTTTTTTGTTTGTTTGTTTGTTAGTTTGTTATTTTTGTTGTTTGTTGATACATATCTTCATGGATCATTTTTTATTGGACATATGCATTTAATAGAATAACAATTAGAGTGTTTGTTCTCTTTTTTCCAGCTGCAGGGACTTGTTCGTGATCATGTTCGAAGACCATTAATCTGACCTTCCAAGCTATAATTTTTGTGATTTGAACATCATTGTAGTTTAGTTGGGTCAGAATTATATATAATTTGAACTCTAGTAATTTGGGTCAGAAGATACTTTAGTGGTTTCGTCTGTAGAAAGGTTTTTGGACAGAAGATACTTTTGTGGTTTCGTCTGTAGAAAGGTTGTGGTGGATCTTTATTGTAAATATGTTGATGATGTTTGATATATATAGTTTTTGTTTCGAGGTTAAATTATTGCCTTTTAATTGAAAATATAATGGAAATATCTTTGTTGTCAAATTGGTATGAAACTGTTGTGGAACAGTACAAACGCACAACAGGTATTTAGTTATGATGGCATTCATTCTCCTGATTGTTTATCTGTCACTGCAGCAAGCATAGCTGTGTAAGTCTATTTAATGCACGTTTATGTATTTT